>PVKM010002038.1:0-48545 GCA_004027735.1 Carollia perspicillata | reverse complement strand
CTAAAGGGTGGGGGAATGCTGGAGAGTTGGGGGGGTGCAAGGTTGAGAGGGATAAAGGGGGAAAAATTGGGAAAACTATAATAGATAAAATAGAATATACTTTAAAAAAAGATAAAGAAAGAAAACTCAGTCCTACAACTGTATGGAACTGAATTCTGTCAACAATCAAAATGAACCTAGAAGCAGATTCTCCTTTGGAGTCTCCAGAAAGTTACATGGTCTGCTGATACCTTAATTTCAGCCTTGTGAAATATACAGCAGAAAAACAGCTGAGCCACAGTTGCCTGGATTTCTGATCTACAGAACTCTGAGATAATAAGTGCTATTTTAAAATGCTAAAGTTGTAGTAATGTGTTATGGCCAGAAAAGAAAACTAATACATACTTTTCTTATTAAGCGAAAATATTTTTTTTTGGCTCATCAAGTAAACCTTTAAGTAAAATGATACCAGGAAAGTCATACTCAAACCCCGTTGCTGAAATTGTTTCGCCTTTTAGAATACAGACTAAAAATGCACTTATAGCTAAGGGAAGTGGTACTTATAACTACTCTCAACTACCACCTAAAGGTGGGATGGGTAGACAATACAGAAAGTACTTGGGAGAAGAGGGACAAGTTAGAAAAAGGACAGTACTGAAGTCAAGAGCTCAGAGTGCAGCAGAAGGAACAGTGTGGCTCCTCAACCTCTGCTTGCTCACTTCAGTATAAACTCATCTATCACACTCTTCTGAAGGAAATGTGTGCTAAATTTGGTTTCCATGCTCCAATAAAAAGAAAAAATAGGAAGTAAAGTCTAGACTGCTGTGAAATAACTTTGAAAATATCAATGTTTTTGATATTGACATTTGTCAAGTCTAACATAAAGATGCCTATTACCATAGTGCATAATTCCAGATACCATTTGTATCTGAAAGGCATGGTTTAAAATTTGAATGAGATAATCTGGAATGTACACAATTCTATGTGAACTCAATGTTGTTATTGAAAAAGAGGAACATTTTCTTCTTACGATGAAGAAAACAACTTTGCTTATTCTGGAATATATACATATATATTTATTTATTTATGTATTTATGTATGTATGTATATGTAGTTTCTATATACACTTATATGTTTATATATATATATATATTTACATATATATAAAATTAAGCAGGTTAAAATAAATTCTTGACTTGGTGCCCCATACTTCCAGTACTTCCAAAAGATGGCATTCTAATGCTACCTAAAAAATAATGATGCACATGACAAATCAGGTAGCTGATGAAACTCAAATCTCTTGTATGCATGTAAAGCTTACACATAAAATAAGGAAGATGTAGCTTTAGCTAAGTCATACTAAGATTTATTGTTAATAGAAGTCGTAAGGGTACATGACATTTCACAAAGCATAAAATATGAAAGACAAATTTTCTGCCTGAAGAGCTTAGTAAAACATGTGTAGGCAATAGCCAACAGGAAAAATATTAAGTCATAGTGATTTACAAAGTGATCCCCAATGGAAGACTGGGTATTAAAAGAGATGTCCTATAAAAAGAGAATTGGAAAATGCCAGGGATTTGGATAAAAGGCAACTGTGAAAGCTCGAAGAATGAAAAAGGGATGAGAGAAGTGAAAGACGAAGTTCTAAGAAACGAGGAAAGAGCAAGACAAAAGTGGATGAAAAGACTGGGTGCTGCGAGATGCAAACCAATACATGAGAAAGAAGGGAGGACTGATTTGCTCGACAAACCTCTGAAATTAGAAAAGTGAAAATCCTACCTATACAAGCCATTTCTTATAAAACTTAAGATCTAGTTTTCCCAAGTAGTAAACATTAAACCAAACCCCTTGTTCAAGCTTATTATTCCATCTGTAATGTGTACATATAAATAAAATTCCATGCAGATCTGCATGTGGCTGAATTGTGAACAACTTTAAAAAGTTAAGGGTAGTATTTTTGAGCTACAGTGTGATAGGAACTTCACTTTAAAAGATACATTCAAAAGCACTAGTCTTCTTTATATATACATATGTGCTAGAAAAGTCCCAATGCTAAAGCAGTACTGAAATCAGACCTAATATTTCCCTATAAGAGACGAACTTCCTGTGCAGTGTATGCAGGGCCCAAGCCATTTTCAGGCACTACCTTTGTGGACACAGAAGCTATATAGACTTCTCTTTATTCCCCGGATAGGTCACACTCAGGGAATTATCTGTTAAAAATAATCTGTCAAATGCATTTTCTACATATATTAAAATGATTACATGGTTTTTCTTCTTTACTGAGTAGATATGATGAGTGACATTAACTTTCAAATCTTAAATCCTATACAAAACTATAACCAATAAGTATAATAGCTGTCACTGAGTTCTGTGCATCCTTCTAGTGAGTGACCAAACCTGAATGTGGTTTTGAGAATCCCTCTGAACTTGCATTTGGTGTCTGGAGAACTGTACCCTCAAACCTCACAGTTTAGCTAACTCTAGGTAGCAAGCAATCCATCTATTTACACTCAAAATACAAGTTTCATCTCTCTTTCTGTAGGTGATAGTTCCAACATTATTTCAGGCTTTTTTACTTTGTTTTGTTCTGACTGAATTTCTAGGCTGTTTTGTATTTGTCTCATGTTCCATTTAAAGGTTTGTCTGAGTTTTAAGATTTGTAGTTCCATTCTCAAAGCCTTAGCTATTTAACTCTGTGTTCTCCCACTGTGGTAAAATAAAAATATGTATCATTTGGTCTTTGTCCCCGGGTCGAGGCACAGACTCACATAATCCTTGCAATCTCTTATATAAAAGTTCCTTTGTCATGCTAAGAGATGACTGTTGCCTAGGGGGCTTTTCTAGACAGTTTCAGGATAGGACCTAGGCCCTAAAAGGACCAAACCTTGATTAGAAGCTTAAAACTTTCAGCCCCTCCCCCCAACCTCCAGGAAGGGGAGAAGGGAAGATGATTACCAATGGCCAATGATTTAATCAACCATGCTTACATAATGAAATTTCCATAAAAACCCGTAAACTATGGGGTTTGGGGAGCTTCTGGCTCGGGGAACAAATTGAGTTGCTGGGGAGGTGGCAGGCCTGGAGAAGGCATAGAGCTCTGTTACTGTCTCTCCCCCACACTTTGCCCTATGTAGCTCTCCCATTCGGCTAAAACTGAATTGTGTTCTTTATAATAAACTTAGAAATAGTAAGTAAACTGTTTTACTTACTTCTATGAACTCCTTGAACAAATCATTGAACATGAGGGAGGAAGATTGTGGAAACCCCTGATATATAGCATAGTCATAAGTGTGGGTAACCTGGAGTCTCAATGCTTGTGACTAGTGTCTGATGTGAGGGCAGTCTTATGAGACTGAGCCCTTAAATCTGTTGGGTCTGAGGCCAGCTCCACACTGGTGTCAAAATTGAATTGAATTGAATTGTAGGATACCCAGTTAATGTCCAGAGTTAGAAAATTGGTTGGTGTGCAGAAAAAAACCCACACATTTGGTGTCAGAAGTCTTGTGAGTAAAAACAGCTTAACCACACAAGTGCAACTCAGTGTATGGCATTATGCTGGCTTATCAGAGAATTTGAAGATCATCTCCAAGTCTCTTTCTGCAGAATTTCTCCCACATTCTCCAGCCCAAAGGGGTCCTTTGTTCTGACCATCTGATGGGATTACTGAAAGATGGGATTCCTCTTAAATTCCTAGATGCTCATGCTGCTGCACAGTTCTTACAATTGGGGCCACTCATGGGGCAAGGCAGAGAGGAAAAAGAGAAATTCTCCCTACCTTCTTGAGCCCTCGGATCCCTTTTCTCAACTCCTCTGAACACAAAAACAAGAAACCCACTGCTTTAGCTCTACCATGGGACAGGCTTCTGTATGCCATAAGTGAGTTTTAAAAGGGGTATAACAGGGAAAAAATGTATCCCCACACTCTCTTGACCACAGTATCCCTTGTCCTGGTCTTCTGGACAGAAAGATAAGATTTCTCTGAGTTTTAGTTGCTTCAGGTGTGCCAGGGGCCCGTTAGCTGAAGACCATGAGCAAAAGGAGGGGAAAAATGGGAAACTCACCCCCATACAACTCACCTCTCTAGGTTTTGACTCCTTTCCCCAATATGCCTACTTTTCTTAACTTTTCAAAGTCCTCAGACAGTTGCTTTTTTATTTTGTCCAGAGCTTTCCATTGTATTTAGCAGAGAGATAGGCTTCAGTGGGCTTGATGCGTCTTGACCACTTCGAAAGTTCACCCTGCACACTTTTTAAATGCTTCCTCCTATGACAATGGTTTTGTAATGTCATTTTCTATAAAGAATAGAAAGATGATTCAGTCTTTGGGTTGATTAAAAAATGCAGTACTTACTGTTTAAGAAAATGTTTCAGCATTGTATTAATATTATGTAAATTTTTAGAATGGTTGTCAAATGTGGAAAAAGTATTACTATCGGGTTGTTAGTTTTTTTAATAGATGTACTATTAGATGTCAGGGCTTCTTAAATTTCTTTGTGCAATAATTAACTTGCAATGCTCTTTGAATCAATGACAGTTATTACCCATCTGTGTTGTCCTTGTTGTAATGACATATTATGAGTTTTATATTACTTTTCTCAAAGTAATCATTTTAAGTGAAATCAACAAGTACTTTATTCTTTTTCCAATGTGTTTATATGGCTGACTCCCTCCTCCCGTTAATTGGATTAGCAAAAATCCAAGAGCCTATTCATTCCTTCTATTTGAAATGTATCTCTTCCTTCTAGTGAATTCCTGCTTTTGGTGATGATTTGAAATCTTTCTTGTTACAAATACTTCTTGATAACAGAATAATTTCTATTGATTTAATTGCTTGTCCTTTTCACTTTTGTTTCATATATCATTAATTATTTTATCTGAACCTTTTTCTCAGTTCTTTACAAATAGATTTAAAGATGACAAACAACTATCCCCTTCATAGAATTCAAATAACATGATAGCAGTTTCTTAAATCTCACAGGAACATTTCAAAGTGTCTTTTTGAATTGCAGTTAAAATATTGTATTTGATTTTTATCACCTTTTTGAATAAGCTTTTTGCTTTTTTGTGTGGTGGTTTTTCTTCCAAATCTTTGAAAAATATATTTTAGAGTCCATAAGATGTCCTTGACCCACAAGTCCTTGCAAGACTTGAACAGCTTTATAATGGACAACGCATTATATTACACTTAGAGTTTTTTAATCCAAGTTAATATGTGTATGTAAAATACTCCATTTATGAGAGGAACCTGAAAGGAAAATAACTGTCGTAAAATGCCAACGTGGTTAACAACTGTGGAGGCAGCTTTTTCTCTTACCAGATTAAAGAAATGAGCTGCACATGGTGTACATCCTGCACACTTATTAATATCTTTAAAGAGTGCTAGAAGCCCTTTTCCTCACCTTTCATAGCAGCCATGTTGTTGGACAACACTCCATGAATGTTTTCAACCACAAGTTACTATTGTCCAAAAGTTATTCCACATTGTCGAACAAAGCCACAGGCTGGTTTTCAGGTGGTGAAAAAGCTTAAAACTGTACAGTTTTCAGTCTCAGCAGTAGAGCGCAATAATGGCCATCTAATCAGTGTTGGACACATCCGGCATAGAATCTGCAACAGTGAAGCAATATTTGGTGTCTGGTTTGTTTACTTGTTAACCTTTTCATTATGTGTATGTTTTCTGGTTATTTCTGTTTATTCTTCATAAACTGTTACTTTTCTTTATTTGGGATATTTGTCCAAGTTTTCATGCAAAATTACTTAAGCTTAACATTTATGGATTCCCCTTAAATTTATTTTTTGTGTCAGTATCATTATTTTCATCATGACCCCTGAAAATTCCCCTTAAAAGTGCAACAACATCAATTACTCTTTTTAGCACTTCAAAATAATATGGAATGTTCTTTCACACCTAATTTTTTATTTTTGTGTAATCTAAGAAAAGATAGCTGTCTTGTGCTCATACAATCATCACAGCTTTTTTAACATAGTAATGAAGTCTAAAAAACTGTCCAGTGTAAGTAAGGTCTGTCTCATTGAAAATAATTTACAAACAAAACAATATTTATGACCCTTTTTTTCCCTTGGAATGAACTAGTTAGAATCTAAGAGTATGACTATTTAAAATGTTTTTGAAATATTTTTGATAACTATCTTTTTAATAAATATCTCTTTTGCTCATTTCATATTCTGTTGATTCCATATAAATATAATTGGGATCACAAGTTTGAAGAAAAAGTCTGTAATTAAATTATTAAACAACATTACTTTTTGTAACAGGCCATAATGAAACGCCAGTCCTTATTAGAGTCAGTGAAGTCATCAGCATGAAACTGCTGCCAACCCTTGTTGACTGTACAAATTGTATTTGGCTTTACTAGTCTCCGTTTCTTCTGCTTTTTCATTTCCTTTTTGGAAGTGTCCTGATTCTTATAAGCTTTATCTTTTTTGTTGTCATTTTAATTGTCTGTATTTTTTTGGCTCTCACCAATGCTTTCTTCATGATTTTCACACTCTCAATTCACATTCCAATATAATAAGATAATTTTTAGCTTTTTGTGAATCTTCAGTTTAAATTTTTGGCTTCCAAAAGGATACTTTCTTCCAGCTATATTTGAATGTTAGAACTATCAATAAGCCTGAGGTTGGTTTTCTTTAACCCTAAAATTAAAACATGCAAAGGAACAATTCAAATGTGTTTTTTAATTTGCTGTTATATTGTGATGGCTGGAAAATTGTGTAACCAAATTACTTATATTGTGTAAATCGGTTTATTGATGAACGTGTGCAGGAATTTTGTCACTGGGATACTTGTCTGCACTTTGTTAATGCAACTTTGTATGCTTAGTCCCCTGAACCTCCAGACCTTGTCAGGGTACAATGAATCAGTTAGACTAAGCTATCTCATAATACATTGGGATGCAGAAAAGTGCACAGAATGCTCATTGTTTTAGTGTTGCAACAGTTGTGTGCCCTACAAACAGGAATTCTGATAAACTTTATTTTGCGGAATTCCCACCTTAAAATAAAAAAAAAATTGAGTCATATATAACTGCATGTACTGCATTATCAAGTACATTACTGATAGATGAGACTTTTTATTTTTACTATATGTTAATGATACTCAATATTCCACTTAAAATGTACTCATCTGATAACTGAAAGAATTTTCCACAGATTAGCTTTCAGCTCCATACATTGCAACCTTGTTTCTGCTCCACTAATAATCTAGTACCACTACCCAGGTGCCACTCATTTTGTGATAGTCTCTGGCCTCGCACCTTTATACCATCACACCAAGTGAATCGGCAGAGTGGGCAATTGGAACATGCCTACAAGTTATTCTTATTCTGAGAAGGGTAGTAATCACCACAGGAGTGGCTGTAAACCATGTAAATATATTGCACTAAACCCAAAATAGTCTATCTCCAAATCAACTGCCCTTACGCTGGATCCTAAAAGTGCTTGAGCAATTGCAAAGCCACCTAGCACTAGAAGTGTGATGGAGGGAAAGCCAAAAGGGAAAGACCCAGCAATCTTCTCTGATTGGAATTAGAATATCTTACTGGGGCAAATTTTGCAAAAATATACGATCCTGTGAACACATCATTAGAGTCCCTGTCAAGAAGCTTTGTAACAGTTTCTTCTAAGAAGTTGTGACACATCGACCTCCTTAACTTCAAGGTAAATCTGTCCCTGGACATTACTTCCTGGCTTTATCCACAATTCCCCCCACTGCCTAGAATGTCTTATCCCTTTTTCTGCACCTGGCAATCTGTACTCTTCTTTCAGAGTTTGATTCAAATGTCAATAATTTCCTGAGAAAGAACCTAGTGTATTGGAAAGAATTTGGACTTTAATAAAAGACAGATCTAGGTTTTAATCTTGGATGGGTCATATACTGATTGTGTGTCACAAGCAAATTACTAACTTCTTTGAGTCTCAATCTCTTCATAAAATATGGATAAAAAATATATATACCTTGCTAACTGGTAAGAATTTTTTAAAATTTAGCAGTTCATCCATTCTATTTTTTCTCATTTTATTATCTCACCATAGACTGTTAAGAACATTGAGAAAATGGTGTTTAAGAAAGGCTTTATTTATTTCTCTTCTTTTAACATTTTATTAATTTGGTGATCAACAGAACTAGAACTAGGGTAAAGTGAGTGAAGCATTTGCCTCAAGTCCAAAACATAGCACAGGTTGTCAAAAATCCTAGGAATCAATATAAATAGTATTTTAATTCAGTAGTATTAAAAATTATGATGAATAAAATATCAAAATTTTATATAAAGACAGATCAGCATTACCTATTTTTTCCTTTTCTCTTAGATTCTAATATGCCTCACATTAGTACTGGTGATCAAAACTTGATGAAAGAATTTGGAATGTTATTTTTCTTTTTAATTATTCATAGTAAATTTAAATTATTCTCTTTATATTCAGTTATTTTTATAGATGCCATCTTTCAACACCATTAAAGCCTGACCCTCCATAAGATGATATGAGCAAATTGTCTTTGTTTTATCTTAGAAATATTGTGCTATTGAAAAGTGCTTACTGTTTTTAAAATATTTCAATAATTTCTATTAAAAATAACTTCACCCTAGAATAATCTTACACTGAAACGATTTAAATTTCACTCTCAACCTTTTGCACAATGGCTCATGTCAGAGTACTTCAGAGACCTTATGCTTCCTATAGAAACTCTCCCTATAAATCAGTAAGTTCTTATTTTCCATATAAATTATTTAGTCAAATATATTTACGACTATTTCTCTGAGATCATAGAATAACACTTCAAATATTCTACTTGAGATATGCTCTGTAATGTGTATTCTCATATAGTGTTGGTGGAAGTATAAATTGATTCTTGTTTAAGATCAATCTGAACAACATTGAATTTGAAATATGCAGGGCACATATTACTTTTATAATTAAAATAATATTTTAAAGAAGTAGGGGTATTTTTTCCCACTCTATCCTTCTAGGTGAAAGAGTACAGGGACCCTGGCTTCAAGGACTCATATTTTAAGGATGAAGGAGAAAAGAATGATATCTTGTGATTTTTACATAGAGTGATATCTTTTCATTGGTTTGAGGTGTGCTTTTATATTTTAAATATTAATAACTCACTCAGAAAGTATGACAGTCTTAAAATTTTTGAAATTGCCTTAATTCTACCCTTTGAGATTGAAGATAATTTTATATTAAATGTAAATAATATAATATTCTTCATACTAAGAATAAATGAGTTGTTATACTATTCTTTATATTTCTGTTTTTAATTATTTTTGAATGGGTAATACATGCATATGATACAAAATTCAAAAGGCAAAAAGGTATGTATACACTGCAAATTAAGTCTCTCTTCCACCCTGTCCTCAGGACTCACAGTTTCCCTGACTATAGGCAACCACTCTTGCCAGTTCTCGGGTAGTTTTTCAGATATCTTTTCTAAATGCACAATCATTCTCTCTCTCATTTTTTTTGTTACTTTTTATTTTTCACAAAGAGTAGTTCTTCTATACACTATTCTGTATATATCTTAGGAATTAATTCTCAATCTTTTTAGTGGCTGCATTATATTCAATTGAAAAGATGTAGTATTCTTTATCCAGTTTTTTACTGATGAAAATTTAGGTTGTTTCTGATATTTTTACAATTACTAACTATGTAGCAATCTATAACCTTATGTATGCTCCATTTCTTTGTGTGTCAATATACACCCATGAGAAAGAATTTCTAGAAGTGGAAATGCTGGGTTAAAGGATATATGCAGCTGTAATTTCAGTAGATATCACCAAAGTAGCCTCAGAGAGGCTGTACTAAATCACTGTCCCACCAGCAATGTGCCTCTTTCCTTGTCCTGGACAACACAGTATATGACCACATTTTTAAAATTCTTGACAGTATCACAAGTTTTTTTAAAAGAATTTTTAAATTTTATTTTATTATTTTGTTGTTGACACTATTACAGATGTCCCCCATAATAATATCCCATTGTCATTTTGCATTTTTTTAATTATAAGGGAGTTTGAACATCATTTCATGTGTTTGAGAGCAACATTTAGTTTCAAGATTTGTTACGTAAAGAGTGGTCAATACTTTCCTTCTAAATTTGACTAGATATTTTTCCCCTAAATGAAAGAAAAAGCTCCTACTGAGTTGCAACTTTGTAACATCTGCCATTAAGATAGATAGATGATAGATAGATAGATAGATAGATAGATAGATAGATAGATAGATAGATAGATAGATAAAATACTACAGCATCTTAGAATATAGAAACAGGGATTTTCCACCTTTTCTGGAAGAACTTAAAAGTTCATCTTTGGACTTATAACAAGCATATAAAGTTTCACTAAAAGTATCTATTAGTAAAGTTGTAAATCTCACAATATATGAATCCTCAATTTTAATTGTTTTTCACAATTCCATGCCAAAATACAAAATTGGTATATTGGTATATACCAATAAAAAAGTTTTTTCAAAACTAAAGCTGTGATATTTAGTTATAAAAATCAAACTTCCAATATTTAGAAAATTTCTCTTCTAAATTTCACTTCTAAAAAGTAAAAGTTTGTCTAGAGAGACTTCTAACATGACTATTGACAAGTAATATAAATATAGTATAAATTTTAATGCAGTATCTATAAATAGCATTCTACATTGTTGCTAGATTTACAACATCAATGTAGATAAATATTATAAATGAATATCAAAAAGTAATGCTTCCCTATTTTGTGTGACATTTCACTGTTGACATTAAATGATTATATTTCCATCATTACTATAGAAGTTAAATCTTACTAAATAAAACCTAGCACTCAAAATGTAGCAAAAATTTCAGAACTTTTCCAGTTAGCTTGTATTGATCATACAGAAATTAGTATCTTAGAGTTCTAGGTATAAAATGTACTTCTTAATATCATTAATTTGAAAATTCATCTTTCTATTTCTACATCACACCCTACACCATCAGCCTCACCCAGAGAAATAACTCTCTCAAGTTAAAGATAAGAGATTCCCATTAATCAGTTCAGCTGGCCACTGGAGTGAAAGATGTCGCCAGCAGATTCCCTGTGCCCCTGTGTAGTGAGTGGCACAGACTCCTGAAACTGAAAGGGAGCCAGCTCTAGGAGTCAGTCAATCCAGACCTCTCTCTTCCTGCAAGGCTCTGCCTAAAATGTCTAAGACAGATGGCTTGTCCTTAAAATTCACTAGGGACAGAGATTCTACAGTATTACTCTGGAGCCTTTTCTAATGTTTAATCACTATTACTGTCAGATCAGTTTAAGCTCTTCCCTGCTAGTTTTTCCTCTGCAGACATGGAAAACAGTTGGTCAGCAACCTCTTTATAATCACCTTTCTAAGAAACAAAGACAGTTACCAAGGTGCCCTTCAACCATTTTTTAAGATTATATGATTTATCTTCTGTCCATTTTTAATATATCAGTATTTTACCTCATTAATAATTTGTATTTCTTTTTGTTAAACTCTTTCCATCGCTTTATATCACTTGTAACAGTATTGCAGTAGTTCATTGTAATGCTTTTTTCATTTTAATTGTTGTAGGGCAAGGTAACTACACTTTTATTCATTCACTAAATAACTCATTGGGTGTTTTGTGCCGTCAAGAAAAAGATAGGCAAACTCCTGCTCTCATATAATGCATATTCTAATAGAAGAAATCAGGAATAAATTTAAATGGATCTATAATACAATGTTATGATAAAAAACAAGGCATCTTGTATCAATTAGAAAAAGGCTAGGCTGCTGTACTATAGATCCAACAATAATTCAGTGGTTTGAAGATCAGGGTTTTTGTTGTTGTTGTTATTGTTGTTGTTGTTATTGTTGTTGTTGTTGTTGCTGCTCTTTGCCCAACAGCCCAGTGTGACTTTTCTGGATCATCAGGTTCAGCTCCTTGAAGTCATTCAGGGACCCCAGTCCTTCTGTCATCTTTCATCACCGTATCTTAAGATTATTGCCACTCCCTTTATAGTATATGCTGAGTCAACCTGAATTCCAGCCAGAAGGGAGGAAAAAAGGTAGTATGGGTGAAGTTACCCTAGGCCCAGAAGAGGCATTAATCACTTATGCTCCATTACATTAAGGAAAGATAGTCACAGGGCCACACTTGGCAAGGGAGGTTGCAGTCATGGTCTAACCATGTGTCCAGGAAGAAGAAGGGAATGGATTTGGGGGGACCAAATAGTATGCTGCAAACACTATCAGTGTTTTTCCTCACGATGTCCTCAGATCTCTTGTTATCTATTTGTGTGTTTCTGCTTTCAACAGCAACACCGGGCTATTTTTTAAAAGAATCCAACACTCAAAGTGCCAGCTAACTCTCTTTCCCTCTAGTCACAACAATTCTGAGGCATAACTTACATTCCAGAGTTCCCGTGCAGGCAGAGGCTGAAGCAACCTTCTATGGGAACTGGCCTGAGATTCATTCTTGCTTGGCTGTATTCTCTTTCCTGCCCTGCTTTCCACATGCCCTTACTGGTTTTTCCCCAGGAGTATTTTCTTATAAATCACTTGCATATGAATCTTCATTTGATGGTCTACTTCTAGGTAACCTAATCTAAGACACAGGTAAGGGGTTAAAGATGCTAGCTCATTCTTTGGGTCTTCACACATAAGATCATGCTCATCCATACATTTGGACAAGTATGAATAACTTAGCTCATAACTGTGGCCACTACTATGGGGAAAATAACCTAAAATGCATATTTTTGTTATTTTGCTAGGGTCAGATTCATACACAGAAATTTAGCCTTTGTGATGTACATATTCACAACCTGTTGCAAAAGTGAATGCATCTGTATCTTGTTCTATCAAATTAAGCTTCATAAAAGTAATTAGATTCTTGAAGAGAAAGGAACTAGAGTTAAGTGAATGGAGAGAATAAGCAACAAAAATGCTCAGTGTTACTGAGTACTGGGTAACCCAACAGGGACTTAGAGCACGTCAGAAACAGGATAGATTGAAGAGTAACCCCTTTCTGTGGACCAAATGTCACTTCTTTGAACCAGGGCACTGACCACTGAACTATGGAGGAGAAGAATGTGGGCTGGGAAGGGGGAATCCAGAGGGAACATTTGGCAAAAGATTAGCTGATTTAATTTTAACTTAATTAGTTGTAACCATCTATAATACTCATCTGTGGTCCAAATTAATGAATTAACACTACAGTTTATGTCATGAAGTATTGTTACAATAATATTGAAGTATGTAAGTATTATACTTGTTATGTGTTACAGGATTACTGTTTCATATGAATAATTGATTCAGTAAGACAGAATTTTTAAAAAATGTTTTCAATTTAAAGTATCACCTTTGATAAATACGAAAATCAGGATATGGATGCTACTTAAAGTAAAATTAACTTACATTGAGATTATCATTCTACACATTTTACCTTCTCAGATCCTGCGGACTTCTTTCAGAGACTTTTGTGGTTCTGATCACAGTTACAACTGTACATTTATTTTTGTGCTTATTAACACCTATCTCTTACACTGAACCATGAATCTATGAGGGCTATTTTTAATCATCATTATATCTCCATCATCAAATATAGTGCATTAATGAGTATATAAATACAGAATAATTTACATTTTAAATAATAGAATATTTACCATCTAAAGTACCTAATACAAACACTATTATTTATTAATGTGGAAATTATATAAAATGGATAATACAAATGGTTCTTGTGCATAAAAATGCAAATAAATTATATTCAGTAGAATGCAATTGATTATTGCTCTATGCCAGCGATTTTCAGCTGGTGTGCTGTGGCACACTGGTATGCCACAAGACTTTTTAAAACATGCAAGACCTGACTAGTGAGGGGCACTGACCTCTTTTTCCTCAGATTGTCAAATTGTAGAATGACAATAGCCAACACAACAATAGCCCTCTGGTGTGAATGAATGAAAATTACATCTATTTTTTTTTTTGGTAGGGTCGGCAAAAAACAAAACACTTTTTGGGTTGCTGCAGAATTTTAGTAATTAGTTTATGTGTACCATGAGATGAAAAAGGTTGAAAATCACTGCTCTATGCATAGATCGATTTTTGCATCTCTTTGTAAGTGTATTTTAGCTTTCCATACTGTCCATGTGTATGAGGCTCTTTGGATTCTCTTTTGATTTGCTTATAACACTCCATTGGTTCCCTCGTTAATTAAAGCATTAAATAAAATATTTGATGCGTGTTCATTTTACATTCATATGAGTCATGATTTTACTTTCATCTAGAAATTATACTCTAATCTCCATAATACCTTAAAATATCTTAAATAATGTTAATAGCTTACCTATGTACACAAAGATATACTGAGGATGAACTAGATGAAGATCACTGTGCTACACTTGAGCATAATTAAAAAGTGCAGGAACTGAATATCATCATAGCACTTCCTTAAAGAATTTTACTAGTCTAGCAACAGAGATTTGTAAAAGAATTATTCATACATGTTTTGCTTTCTATCATTATTATTAATTCGGTAACCACGAAGTACTAGCACTGCACTGGATCACCCGGGCCCTGCTCCAGCATCTGGGGATTTGCATACTAGGGAAATACTTTTACAGAGACCATCCATGTGAATATTTCAGAATGTTTCTGTTTGCAGTTAAATTCATTCTTTCCTTTTCTGCTTTCTTTGGTTATTTTTATTTCATTCCATTTTATGTACTTTATAACTGAAGAATTACTCAATATTGAAAAAAGAGATAGTTCAAGCATTGGAATTTCAACTTCATACATGTTTTGAAGAGTGCAAAAGGTTGTATTTCAAGGGGGTACTAAAATTACATATGATTTTTTTTTCAAACAAATGCCACGAACTGTATCTGCTAATAAGTTTTGCCCAGCTTGGAAACCAAACTCAGCCGTGTAGTATGAGAATGCCAGATATACGACAATAAATATTTTTGGCATAGTTTCAAAGCTACATAATGCCAGACATAGACATGTAAAAGTAATGGCAAGAACTACAAAGATTATAAAAGAAATAAAGTCACAGTTCGTAATTCATATGATTATGTTCAATAGCAGGCTTAGACAGCTTTTCACATAATAAGAGCCACATGTAAAAGCATCAGCTTATTTTACTCTGAAAAAGATAACAAATATTAAAATGGCTTTTAAAAGTAAAATTTTGTTGAGAGCTTGTAAATGTATTTTTGCAAGCTGAAGGAGAATAACTTAAATTGGTTTTTTTTTTGTTTCTATTTAGATACCCAATATTTGCTTCCCTTTTTGTCATGCAGAAAAATTAGGTAATAAAAGAAAATGCAATTTCAAAGACTGGACCATCTTTTAAATATTGTCACTATAATCTGTATATTAAAACTGGAGTTCAGGAAAAACAACATTCCCCTACAGTTAAATAAATCGTACATTGCATTTAGAAAAAGGATGAAGGAAATGTAGTTGTCAGATGTTCAAATCTTGATTTCACTACTGAGTACAGATTATAAGGCTCAAAGCCAAAGTGAATAAAATAGTCCAAAACAATTCCATTGCATCCTCCATTGCAAGGTGAATATATCCAAGGTTGTTATTTTTAACACAGATATTCTAGCAATATTTTGTTTACTTGAAATATTTTATTTTAGACCCAGAGAAATCAACCTAAACTGAGGTTTGATGGGTTTGATTTCCAAAGATAAAAGAAGCACACTTTTGCGTTTTCCTTCTGTTTAATTTATAGTTTAGAAGTGGTCAGCCATGAGGGTGGGCTAATGAAAAGCAAGACTAAGGGGAAATGCTAGTGAAGGAAGGATGGAAGAAACTGTAGAATCTGAGATAAACTGTCAGTCCCTTAGGCAAGATAAGCCAGAACACCACAGTGCTGAGAACAGCTAGCTCAGGTTTCAGGTCTTGGTCACAAGCAATACTGTGAATCGAGGTTCGTTTTTTTAAAAAGGAATTTTGCCAGGATAGAAAATTATAATTTTGTAGGTGAACTGAAAATAGTCACTTTTAAAGATTTTATATTAAATGCAATAAAATATGTTTATTAATAGTGTAGGTCTACATTGAATAGTGTATTGAATCTTTATTTTGTTGTTTAAAATATTAAAATGCCTTTATTTTCAACCCAGTGAAGTTTATAATGTAGGATAAGCTACATGGCATCTCATCTGTCAACTATTACAAAAGGAAAATATAATGCTTTGCAAATACTGATTTTTCTTGGTTCCAAGTTTTGCATGATATTTTTAAATATCGCTCTAGCAATGCACTGTTTGTGTTGAATATATGTATAATGCACTGGAGGTGATATACAATTCTACTTAGATGTGAATGAAAATGTTTTTTACAAAAAGACACTTTCAGATTGAATTCTATGCATTTACACATGGATCCCTTTAATGGATGTTGAGAGTCCTGATTTAGAACTTTTAATAGGCTCGTTTACATTTTGCAAATCTCTACCTTTGAAATAAAAACGCAGTGATCCACCCATCTGCAGACAATTAAGACCAGCAGCCAAGTATAAAAGGGTGGAGAACTTTTAATGGGTGTTTATAGATTGGAAGCACCGACCCCCTTTTAAATGAAAGAGGCCTAAGAAGAAATAGTAAGTGTTAAGGATAACCATGAAATTCATTTAACCCCCCAAGCAGAAGATCTGTTATCAAAGAATTGGCAGGACTCTATTCCTCTCAACTTCAGGTTCTTAGCTTAAGTACTTAGCAAAAGTACTTAGAAAAGAAATATCTTATTTAGAAGTGTTTTAATTATAATTTCTTAGCTGCTTTAAGGTCAAAACACAAGCCCACAGGAAGACCAACAGTAAGGTATGTGATATAAAAACAAATATTTCCATAAAATCTTTGCCCTAGCAAAAAGAGAAATTCTTAGTAGGTTTAAGGTGGGAATTTAGGGAATAGTATTTTTTTACAGGAAATACTGGTTAGGCGTTTTATATAGGGGGTTCTGCATTTGTGAAGGGATAATTTGCTCTAAAATATGTGGGCAACCAGCCTAAATTCTCTAATTGAGTAGTTTGCTCATAACCCCAGGCCATTAGGTGAATGTAAACTGTTACAGGCTTAGTAAGAAAATAGTCCCATTAGGATTTTTGTATTTGTATGTGGTTGTGGGTTAGAGTAACTGTTTCCAAAATCATGGATTAATGAAAAGCTCTTTTTTCTGAGTTTGCAAATACCAGCTTTGAAATGCTCAAAATCAAATTAAGCCAAGGATTCTTTTTTTCTGTTGTTGTTATTGTTGTTGTTGTTGTTGTTGTTGTTTTATAGTTAAAAAAAGTTTTACAAGAAGAAGTCTCAACTATAAGTTCCATTGTAAGTTATCAAAGGAAAATTAGAGCTATGTAATTGACTGGTTGTTATTAATAAAAGAAAACAGACATATTTTCTTTGATACTATTATTCAAATCCTTTGCTCATGTCCTAAAATTTCCCTCATTGGCAACTGCCAAGGAACTCGATGAACCAAAAACAGGTATGACTTTCAGAAAAGAAAGAGACATGCAGAAATTCAAGAAATGCTGTGTATATGAATCTCATTTGGTGCACATGCTGCATTTCAGCTTGTATCTCTGTGAAGGAGAAGACATCTTTATGTACTCTTCTTGTATCCAGTCTTGGACTCCTATCATATTTCCTTTTCTATTTCCTGATTCCTGTTAACTCATCACATTGTATTTCTTAATAAACATAGTATACTTTTACATTCAAGAGCAAGGCAAAGGATGAACACAAAATACATGTACAATATTTCTTAAGTCAATAACTGTAAATACAGAAGAAATTCAAAGGAGAAAAATATCTAACCAAACATATCAGATAAATTTAATAGACAGTTAAAATTGAGATAATTCGTGTGTTTTTTTCATGTCTCCAGTTCTCCTTTGAACTTGATTCTAGAACTAATAAAGTCATGGCTAGTGTTACATTAAATCTTTTAAAAATTGACTTACACAAGAACTTTTTTCTTAGCAATTAAATAAATAAGAAACAAAATCACAGAGCCCAGCACCAATCTTTTACTCCACCTGGGGCAGTCAGTGCTAGGTGTTTTCATAGGCTGTTTAACTTTTTACTCTGTCAGGTTTTCTGTTTTCCATTTTTGAAAGTATATATATTTGGGCAAATATATATATATATTTGTGTATATATATATATATACACAAAATATATATATATTTATATATATTTATATATATATAAATAATTTAGTTGACTAAATCATAAATATTTATGATTTTTATTTATCATATTTTAGTCAATATGATAAATATTTATTTATATATATTTATATATATATAAATAATTTAGTTGACTAAATCAGAATAAAGTGATATGGAAGAAAATATTTTAAAAATAAAATTTAAAAAGTACATACTAAAGTGGAATTGTTCTGAAAGGATTTATGAGAAGTGGAGAATTAAACTCATATACACAAGGGAGTATGTGAAGAAAGAAGGGATTTTAAGAGGCCCTTGCTCTACTGTGAAGTATAGATAGCTAAACTCTGTCTAAACCTTAAACAAATGTACTAATAATTTTCAGAACACTTTGATAGTTTAGAATAAGTCTCTAGAAAGTTTTCTAAAAATGTAACAGAGAGAATGTATTTCTTCTCTTCTTTGGATTGAGTTGAAACTAGAGTACTTGAATAATGAATTTTGGACAAGTTGAGAGATGCAATTTGCTAAAAGGATTGATGATAAAGGAAGTACAAATTGGCTCTGGTAATAACCAAATGGAGAAGAAGAATTTATCTTCAGAATTCTCCCCTTAATTTCTTAT
Source organism: Carollia perspicillata (assembly GCA_004027735.1). Classification (NCBI taxonomy): domain Eukaryota; kingdom Metazoa; phylum Chordata; class Mammalia; order Chiroptera; family Phyllostomidae; genus Carollia; species Carollia perspicillata. The sequence continues at coordinate 29,758 of PVKM010002038.1, read as the reverse complement.
TTTCAAAAAATATATAATAATACTATAGCAAAGAAAGGAAGTGATTTATCAGATTCTTTCACTTACCAGTTTACCTATATTTGAGATACTGGCATAACTATGAATTGTGGTTAGAACAGAATGAAAATGGATGCTTTCATGGAGAACAAGCCTACTTGGAACGACCAAAAGACACAGGAAAATGATAATGATAGCTTAGACCTAATAGAGAAAAAGAAAACTTTATAAATATAAACATAAAATTAGAAACTATCTGCATGTAAATATGATTCAAGAGAATCCTAGGTGATTTCCCACAAGAGATACAGGTGGCATTTTAAAAGAATAAATGTCCCATCCATCTTAGTTCTGTCTTATATATACAATATCTTTAATATTTTAATAAAAATAAAAAGCAAGTGTATTATGACACAATAGTTTATGAAAAAGAAAATATTATGTCTAAATATTCGCTCTTTCACAAAATGACAGCTATGGGGGGTTTAGGGAGTGGAGGGATCAAGCACAAAGGCAAAAGGAGACATGGACATGGACAACAGTGTAGTGATTGCAGGGCTGGGGAGGGGGATAAACGGTAATGGAAAAAATACAATAAATATTTGTTCATTCAAATTTACTAGAATGTGGTTAAATAGGTTCTTAGTAGTTAACTATAGAAGTCAGTGTGATTTCATCACAGCATTCTTTCTTTTGCAAATGTTTGAAAATTTCCATAATAAACATTTAAAAAATGAAAAGCTGTATTTGTTAAGATCTGAAGAGTAGATACATTGGTATTTGCCAAGTTCCTATTTAGTAATCAAAACTTGGAAAATATTGTGGAATTTCTTATCTAGGGAAGATTTGTTAGAGGAAGAAATAATGTAGTAAGTGTCTGCTTTGTCTAGTGACAATGTAACAAGAAAGTGGAATGAGGCAGAAAGGGAAGTCAGAAGGGAGGGACAAGGCAGCTGTTTTAAGCTTGGTGGCTATTTTAATATTACAAGACTTTATTCTTCTGATGCTTCCCCACCTCATTAACCTACGTGTCATTCTGAAGTATTTTGCCATGCTCGGATGATTAGAGACTTGCTCACTAACAACACAACATTTTAAATGCAAGCTCTTCCCTGGAGTCGTGGTGAATTAATTTTCAATTAGTTCTCATTAATGAACTTCATTTTTATGGGTCTAATTGCTGTCCCAGCTTCAGAAAATTTAGCAAGCACTTTGATGGTGTTGGAGCGGGGCAGCTATAGGAGTCAGGAATACCCTGGGTCCTTTTCGGAAAACCTTACTTCAACCATTGTCCAAAACAAAACAAAACAAAACAAAAATGTCTAAATTATAAATCAAACACATACCAGCAGAACCCATGCATCTTTCCTAGGGTCTTCCAAGGTAAGTTTCATTGCTAGCTGCACCTGGTGTTTTTCTTATACCCCAAAAACAGGCCAAGAAGGGAAAAGATCAGATTTAAGTAGAAAAACGCTACAGGCAAGTCATTTACTCTTCCTGTGCCTTGGATTTCTCTCGTGGAAAAGGTTTAGTCCAAATTGTCTAGATCCAGATAATACGAGTATATAATACTTGGCAAATAATCACAAATGAATCTAATACAGAAAGACAAACTACATAGTAAAACCAATGTTCTTGGGTTCCTTGATGAAGGGCTAGGAGGAGCCTTAGCAACATGCCACAAACCAAAAACTCTAGCTGTTTCTAAGAAAGAGTGTGATGCTCTTGTACCAGGACAAGAAGGTTTCTGTGCTCCTTCCATTTCTGTTTTTAAAAACCTACAACTGAGATTGGTGAGATACTCACCACCCACAGCCCTAGCCTTTGCCTCCATAAAATTTAATAAACATTTTTCATCCCCATGATTTTTCCAAGAAAAACTGAGTTTGTTGATAGCCTAATCCTTTGGTGTTTGCTGTTGAGGAGGCACACATTTTAACATACGCTATGATTTTAGAATTAGAAAAAGGTATTTAATAGACGTGTATTTCTTAGTTTATGGTATGAATTCTTTCACACAGAAATAATTTCAGTATTTTTCATTAGGTATTTACTGAGTGCTGATTTATTCATAATACCGAGACCTTTGGATCATATCTTTTAAAAAAATCCAAGAAACCTAGAAGATGAGGGATCTTGTTCTGGTGAAATGACAAAGTAGTTAAGATGAACGCAACAGATAAATAAGTACAAAATAATGCAATAGAAGTTACAAGGGAAGTGCTCAAACCATGTAAAATAGAGTCAGTTATGATGGCCATGACCCTTTGCTGGTGATTTATTGTCTTTATTTACTTCTTTCAACAGCAGTTTCTCTGACTGCTGATCATTTTCTTTTGAAAACAAACTCAGATTTTAATTCTTTTTAAATGAGTGGTATCTTATAGGCAGAAGAATTTCCTGGCATTCAGCTCTTCAACCCAGAAAGGTATAAAAATAAAATTGGGGATTTTTCTATGATGATGTAAAGACAATGACTTCCATGTAAATCATCAAGTAATTGGAAATGTGAAACACTTCATTATGTCCGTCACTTTTAAAGATCTGGAACATCAATGTGCAGATTAGATACAATCCATAAAAATATTAAAAGAATGATAAATAATATTACTGTACATTATTAAATTTACAGGAACAAAACTCAGAGGATAAATAAGTGGTCCATTAGTTAACACAGTGAGTTAAGGACAATTTGTCAATGCATTTAGGTATAGTTAATCTTTAATAAATATATGTGTTTTTAATAAAATGTTGTCTAATCAGTTACAAACTTAAGATCTGGAGTCTGATGATGGTATAGTAGAAAAAGCCCAGGTTTTAGAATCACACAGACTTTAATTAATTCCACTTCTGACAGTTATGAACAGGTTCTTGGGCAAGTTTCTTAACTTCTCTGAGTCTCAGTTTCATTATTGGTAAAGTACAAGTAACAATAATAGGGATTAAATGGTAAGCACTCAATGAAAATGAACTATTGCTATGATATATATTCAGTTGAACATTTGAAAGGAAGCAAGTCTCTCTAGAAGAATAAGGAAAGTTACCTTACAAAATCATCTTATTAGTGAATCAATAAAATATCTTTATTAAAAGCCACCAGGAAATTTGGAGACAACAAAATAAGAATTATGTGATACCATTACTTGGCTGCATGGTCTCCAATTCAAAAAAAAAAAAAAAGTGATGAGATGTCACCAGTTCCCAAATCTCAACTTCTGGCACAAAGGTAAAATATTTAATATTATTATTTAAAAGATTTTATTCAGTTAGTTTTAGAGAGAGGGGGAGGGAAAGAGAGAGAGAGGGGGAGAGAAACAGTGATGTGAGAGAAATATCGATCTACCCCTGGTATATACTCAAGCTGGGGACTGAACCCACAACCCAACCCAGGCACGTGCCCTGACTGGGAATCAAACCCACATGCTTTGCCTTGCAAGATGACACCCAACCAACTGCACCACACTGGTCAGGACAAGTATTTAATATTATTTTGTCTCCATAATTCCACTGAAACAAATACCAGATTATTGGGTCCTACCTTTTGTTCTAACAGGACCTAAACTGTCCTGAGTTAAAATCAACAACAACATACATGTCATGTGTCTTCCCATGAATAAGATGTAAGTGTAAGTATATGGTTTTATTAGATCAGCTGGAAAAATAAACACCCTGAAGCCAGGCACCTATTTTCTACATATTCTGATATGGGAAACATCAACACTCTTAAAAGAACCACTGTTGAAACTAGCCTCTCCATGCATTATCCTAACTCAATAATTTTTTTTCTTACATGATAAATGTTTTTCCAAAACATTAAAGACCTCAGGATCTCTCATTTTAATCATACTGTTCTTATAAGACAAATGATTTTTATTGCTTTAATTATTTTTGGACGTAGGCATAGTATAGTAACTGAAATTCAAATAGTATTACCAGAAGAAAAGCAATTAGAACTGAATAAAGCTTTAATTCTGACCCTGCAAGATACTTTTTAAAATAAGCCATTTTCCCTTTGGTAAAGCTAATTGCTCCCATTCTAGCCTAAGAAAATGTCAACTACTTTGTTTTTCTTTTTTTTTTAACAATAGATGATGTACATAGTTTCAAAAATTCAAAAGTTCAAAAGGATTAGCTCCCCTCACTGGTCTCCCAATTAAATTTGATTCTTAAATTGGATGCCCTATTCAGTCATGGACATTATAAATGTAATTTTACATTGACTTACCTGATACTAAGGTAGATAGATAGATAATTTAGTATATTAAATCAGAGTAAATGAACAAATAGGACATAAGGTATTGTCTTTTGTGATTCTAGTTTTGAAGAAATATCTAGCAGAAGAAGAATCTATTGTATTATAAAAAGATCTTAAAAAATGTTCTGAAAACCATTTCACTGAAGGTACTGTTTATATGAAGTCGAAAGTAGAATTGAAGAAAATGACGTTAACACCCATCCAGCCAGAGCCAAATAACAGGAATTCTTTGTAGTCAGACAATGATAATTTATTTTTCCATAGATGGTCCTTCAGCTCTGCAAGATACAAATGCCTTCTGAAGAACAAAGCAGTACAAATCTGTTTGACTTAGTCTTAATGTTAAAATCATCTTATTGTATTCTATTTCCTTGAAATGTATGATCCAGAACTAAAAGCTTCATATGTGTGGCAATTTTTGTTACTTAACATTCATTATAATATTTCATTATTCTTAAATTCTTTAAAAGGAAAAGTTCCCTTTAAGTTTAATGTGGAAATAAGAGGACCTGTGGCGAAAAGGAAAAATGGTATTTGCCTATAAAGCATTATGAGTAAGAACTCGGATTGTCCTCATTCTTGAGTACATCAGTATTTATATTGCCTTAACGTATACTAAGCAGTTCTAGCTTTTTGTCATTGTTGTTCCTAATACATATAATCAAACATCTAGATATTTTCTTAATAGATTTTTATTCCATAAACACCATATTTTAAATTCATATAAATATTTCAAATTATTAAAGTGCAGCTATTTAGATATTTTATACAAGAAAAATACTTTTAGTAAATACAAGTAATTGTGCTCAGATATCATGAATGTATATTAAACATTTATGGTACTCAGTTTTATAAGTTAACAATTTAATACCATTTACTGTTGTTTTACATAATTTAAGTAATTTCTTCAGAGCTAGTTACCTCTATTTTTTTATATCCATTTTAATAATTGTGCATTGTATGTGGTATAAATAACCACCTTAAAACTTCATTTTCTGAATGTTATTTGGAAGGTAAAATAATTAACACAGAAAATTATTTTTAGTATAATTTGCTTTGCATTTTTTAATGTTTCGAGCATACTAAATTGTTTAATTATTAACTATTAGTTTTTATATTTATATGCATCAAATTAGAATATTTCTGTTTTGACAGACAGAAACCAAAGGAAGCAAGAAAATGCACAATTAAACCAGGAAGATGTTATATCTTCCAACACTCACACACCACAGGGTGTGCTAAGAGAGCCATTAAAACAGATTCTGTTGTGTTATGATGACATATGGTAGGCTTCCAAAATTGACAGAGTATTTTGCTGTCTACTGGCTTGTATCGCAGTCTTAATAATTTTGTGTGTGTGTGTTTCTGGAGGGAGGGCCTTCAAATATCTTCTTGTTTTTGTAAATACTTCTGAGACTTACGAAGCATTACTCTCCATTAGATAGGTGATTCTGATTAAGAAAACACTCAGAAATCACATTTCTTCTGTTTTCCTTATAGTTCTCTCCTTCACTCTACCTATCCTCTTCTTGTTCATTGGGGCAGCTTCTTTGTTCTCTTCCTCTCAGTCGAACTGAATTTTTAAAAAGATATTTTCAAAATAGATTAGGGAAGACATACACTTGTTCAGTTGTGATATTTGTTTCTCATGCCTGACCTAATAGATTGTGCATTACCCTTGGCCTTTCACATGTGCTGAGACTTCCCTGATTTTGTTCAAGACCCACAGGGTTAGCTCTGCCTGCGCACACCCTTGACATCCACAATGGTACTGGAGTCACTGTCACTTCACTTCAGCTTTATAAAACATTCCGTTTATGCCCCAGAATGTGTTTGCTATATAAATCAGATTTCAATATAATTCCAGAATATGGAATGTATTTCTAAACCTTAAGGAAGAACACAGAATCTCATCTCAACTTCCACATAGCCAGGTCAGTATGTGGCACTGTTTTAAAATGAAATGAAGGTTTTCAGAGTCTTATAAACTCAACTTCAATGTTCATGTGTACATTTTCTAAATATTAATTAGGACACTCTGTGTCTCCGATAAACCATAGTAGGGCCTCCTCCAAACCTCCAACCACTGCCATCAGGGTCTGAAGCACCCATGGATCATTTATTCTGCCAGGTGCCGATTTTTTTTAGGGGGTTATGTTTAGATTTCTCAAAGAGGTGTCAGTAATACTTAGCTCTAAGCCCCTCACTCCCAAAGGGGCCAAAGAGCAACACATATTTTGAGATCAATTATTCTCTCTCTTTGGTTTAGAAGAACCTTATTCATGCAATCTCCGAGACCAGTGATCTTGGTGAGAGATTCCAGCCGCGCCAAATTCCTTCTTCACATGGTGTAACTCGACAAACTACAGACGTGCATTCACCAGGCAAGGGATAGCTGGAGTGTTAGTTGCCTTTAGCTGATTTTTTCCTCCTGGAGCCGAGGGAAGACTCAGATATAGCATGTTTAAGATCACAGTGTCTGGATTTAGCCAGTCTTGGTTCAAATTTCACACATTGTAACTGTGTGACTTTGGGCAAGTTAATTAAGCTTAACTTTCTCCTCTATAAAATAGTTAATAACCACATGTACTTCATAGGGCTTCAATGTGATAATGCAGGGGTGTCCAACATTTTGGCGTCTCTGGGCCACACTGGAAGAAGAGTTGTCTCGGGCCACACATTAAATACATTGTGACATGCAATCACAAAAAAATCACATAATGTTTTAAGTAAATTTATGATTTTGCTTTGGACCGCATTCATATCCATCCTGGGCTGTGGGTTGGACACCCCTGTTAATATATGTACCATGTCTCGCACATGGTGAGCACTCAGTAAGCATTGGTTATTATTTCATTCATTTATTCAACAAACACTTAACACCTAACTACAAAGTATTTTATGGATGGAGAAACTGAGGCACAGAAATCTGATGCAATTATCCAATTACTGTTGAGATAGAACTGAAACTCAAATGTCCTGATGTCGATTTTTATCTCACTGGGTTAAGCCTGTTTTTTTTTTTTTATCCAATGTTAAAAACCCAACTTAAATTTAGGAAACAGCCAGCAGCTTCTCAAAAAATGAAACATTTTAAAGAAAAACCCATTTCTTGGTTTGGTTTTGTGATGAGTATAATGACTTCAAATATGTCTAAAATGTGTTCTTGAGCAGAACAAAATGAGACTGAGATGTATATGTGATTCACACACACACACGCAAAATGCAAACAAATCTTTAAAACACACAAAAATCTTTACCTGTGTCTCACACAATCTAAAAATATATTTCTTTTTGTCAATTAAGAGCCTAAGATTTTTATTTCTTTATTGTACATATTGTCTTTATTTCTTCATATAATGAGATTCTTATAAATTTTAATCAACACTATATAATACAGCAACTAATCAATAAAGACAAACGATGGGTGAGGGGCAGGAGGAAAAAGGGTCCCTTTCCATTGATGATTTATTTTGTCAAATGAGTTCTTACTCCCAGAGATTGTTTAACTATGTGAAGTTATTATACTAAATAGATTAACCCATATTCACCCTACTAAATACTGATTTTAGATTCTCTATAGAACAAATATTATTTAAGCCTTTAATTTTCATTTTACTACAGAATTGAAATTTCAAGCTCTGTAAGTCCAGAATAACTTAATGAATAAAAGACTATGAAATGAAATCACATTAAATATAAATGTCCTCATATATTCTAATAGATATCTAAACATATATCATACTTGGGTTGTTTTGCACAACAGTGCAAAAATATTTTTATGTTAAAAGTGATAAAATAAATCAATAATTATTTAGTGTGATCACTAAAACACTTCATGTTTATTCCAAACCAACTCAACGGTGAGACAGTTTCCCACTGAAAGCAAAGAAATTAATTACATTAAGGCTGTCCAAAGAATTTGACCAAATTTAATTAATGCTCTGTAGATGGATTTCACCAAATATCTTTAACCAGAATACTGAGGTTTGGTGGGACATGAATATTTCAAAGTGTTGAAACTTGATTTTTTTCTAAATCCCTCTATTTGAAAACTATACCAAATTAATATGAAAATAAATTTTGAAACAGCCAGGAGTTAAAATGTATATTCTGAATGACAGCAGTCTACTGGCTAATAATACTTTCTTTAGCCTATATAAAAGCCTCTTTATGACTCCATGATTGTGCATCCCTGATGCAGATAATTTATTATTGGAAAAGCAAGATAGTCCTGGTCTGTGTAAGTGCATTTAAAATTTACTCTGCTGTGAGATATAACCTTGATAAGAAAATAAAGTGGAAGTGAATATTATTACAAATGACAAGACTTTTTACCCCAAACTGGAATCTGACAGTGTCATTTACAATAATAGTGAGTCTTTTAATCTACATAATTCCTGGAGTATCTTATCTGTTGTACATGGTACTTACCAGTTTGGGGCCACATTATAACAGATCTAAGCTTAATATCCACTTTTATGTTCCTCCTCCTCTGCTACAATAACAGTTTTGAAGCTGATCAAAAGATTTCTCCTCATTGAATAGGAGTTGAGATGAATCCACTGATTCATTTCACACATTTTTATAGAGTGTCTATTATGTACCGGCCAGGGACCTGTGCTAAGGAAAATCCAGTCCTTGCTTTCACATAGTTTAGAGTCTAGTGGAGGAATAAGACTTCTAATGAATAATCACACAAATAAGTATATAATTTAAAGATGATTACATGATATGAAGAAAAATTATAGGGTACCAGAGCCACAACAGGGAGACTAATTTAGTCTGTAGGATCAGAAAGATTTTCTGCAAATTTGACATTGAAGATGAGAAGTAAAGAAAGCATGTGAGTTGGCTGGGCGACCTAGTGGAGAAACAGAGTGGACTTTGTGATTAACTTCCTCCATACCCCTTTACCCCACATACCCCTTACACATCTAGTATTGATATATGAACCGCCGATTTGGGTTGTACAGAGAGCCTGTGCTCATCTCAAGGCCTGCCCCCACCGCCCTGATTAGTACAGCCATAACTCTTTGTCATAATGGCTGGTTCAGAGATGGACTGGCCGAAGCCAATCAGTACAAGACAGACTTCAGGTTGAAGTAATTGATTCTTAGTGAGCGAGTGATAATCAGGGCTTCCTTTTGAAGATGGAAGGGAAAGTGCTGCTAGGGAGCTAGCAGCAGCCATCTCTCCACCAGAAGAAAACACAGCTTGAAAAATAAAGCCAACATACAGGAGAGAACCTGTATAATCACAGTGAGATAGAGTCCTGAGGATATTATGAACTGAAAGTCAAACCAACCACTTGGTCCATCCAACTTTAGTTTTTTCATTAGTGGCTACTATAATAAAGCATTCTGTTAGAGGCAAAGAGGGTACTTGGTAGAGGAAATAGTCCATGTGAAAACCCTAAAGCAGGAAATAATGTAATACAATGTTGGACACTTCTTGTTTCCAAAATAGATCCATTCCTTTGCCCCCTAAGAATTCTACGTTCCTGGTCAACTCCAAAGCTATGCTCATATTGTTCTCTCTGCCTCTGGTATTTTTTTCACCTGGAATCTGCCCATCAAACAAATCCTACCCATCCTTCAAAGTGCTGTTTAAGTAGTTCTTCTCTCTCCATAAAGTCTTCTCTAATCATTCTTACCCATACCAAGTTTTCCAATTTCAGTTTCAACATCTGCTATAGCACCCAAACTCCATTCCCAAACCTGTTCTCCAATGTACTTTTGTACCTGCATGCCTTTGCCCAGTATATTTCATATTTTCTCAACTTTGAATGAGCCTTCTTACACCATCTATTGAAATCTTATACCCTTCAAACATCTTCTTATTTATAGTCAGGGCTTTCTTTTGAAGATGAAAGAGAAAGGAAGCCCACCTCTCTTGGAAAGCCTTCTCTAAACCCCTAGTAGGACATGAGCATGTCTGTTTCTCCCACTAGATTGTTCTTTCTTGAGGACAAGGACCATCTTTTCAACTTTGAGTTCCCACTGAAACACTACGACAGAGACACTAGAGATAAATATTTATTGAATGATTAAGTGAAAGGATGAATGAATGAATGAGTAGATGGACAGATTCCTCTAAATATGTATTTATATGTGTGGAAGTTCTTAGAAAAAAGTATCTAATTTTTTAATCCTCTAAGTGCATAACAGAATGCACATGTGTATTTTAGGAACTAATATAAATACTTATTAAATGAAAAACCTTACATTTGTGATGCTAGAACTTCAATAATCAAAAGTATGAAAATTTAAGCATATCCATGGTTGATGTTTTTCTTTCTTTTTAAACTGGAAGCTACAGAAGATCATTTAGTCACTTTTCCTTTAATGATGAGAGTTAAGCACATTCTTTGCTTATAACGTAAATCAACAGAGTTATTACAAAGTCTCTGATGTACAAAGATAGGGAGCTAATAGAAACCAGAAGTGTCGTTCATGTGATTACACACTAAATTTTGGTGAATTTCATTTAAATAGCAAATAGCTTCAGCTATAAATACTGGACTAAGAGAACTCAAAACCAATGTTTACACCCACGTATGTAATGTTCTTTTGAAATGGCAAATACTTTTACACTGAGAATGTTTTTCAACGTATCGAGCTGGAAGCTTAATTGTTTTATCACTTTCTTTAGAGTTAGTAGCTTCAGGTTTTTGATAGGTTAAGACTTTTGGTGCTACTCATGCAACATAATTGGTAAATTATACCAATTTAGGAATATAATTGGTACAGATTTTTGGATGACAATTTGACATTATCTATCAAAATATGCATAACCTTTGACCTATTGAATCCACTTTTAGGAACCCATCCCAACAAAACTCACATTGAAACAAAGAAAGATGTACAAAAATAGTTCAATGTAATATTATTACTGGTTAGAGACAACTTAAATAGCCACCAGTATGGGAATGGTTATATAAACTGAAGTATTTTGATACACAATACTATGCTGCTATTAACAAGAATAAAGTGAATTTGTATTTATTGATATGGAAAAACGTCAATAATAAACTCTTGCTGAAACTGGGTGGTGAAACTGGGTGGCTGCTATTAACAAGAATAAAGTGAATTTGTATTTATTGATATGGAAAAATGTCAATAATAAATTCTTGCTGAAACTGGGTGGTGAATACTTACTCTCTATTTCTTTGAATGCTTGAAAACTTCCATAATACAAAGAGTTTTTTTTTATTATCACCTAGAGTTCCACTTGTTTTAAGATCTAGAAAGCTTCTAGAGACTATGGCTTCCATCCTAAGAATAAGGAAAAGACAGATAAACTGCAAAATCATAATTTTTCTTAAATCCATTACAGAGCTGAGTACACGAGGCATCTAAATGAACTACGTCCCTAAGAATAACAAACCTTTCCAAAGAACAAAGAGAACACATGAATTTTTGCCTATGGCACGGCATGGAAGGAAGGGATGGCCACCTCTAAGGTAGGTAAGAAGAAAATAACTAAGCTTTTTTTTTTCCTTTTTTGTTGTTTTTCTATTACAGTTGTCCCAATTTATTTTCTTTTTGCCCCCCCCACCCAGCTGATTCCTTTAGCCCACAGTTAACCCCTTCTCTGTTGTCACAACTAAACTTTTAACAAATTTATAGAAGCTGAATATGGGCTAGCACATCAGTTTAGAATAAATAAAAACCCTAGACTTTTACAAGGAATTTTGTACTTATTCCCAAACTCTTATCCTCCAAATGATCACAAGAAAGATTGGGGGAAGACCAAGAGATAGGTTAGAGTCCCTTTGGCAGCTCAGGCATGCAGATAATAATCAGCTCCCACAAAGGAGAGGTATGAAACAGCCCACCTCCCCCAAACCATCTCTCATACAAAGCAATAGCTCTGAGCAGCTGAGAGGAGAAGGGCTGCAAAGCCTCTCATGCAGGGAGCCAAGCAAAGATCCACTGCTTCGGGGGAAAGCCCTGTTCCCTGGGGGACAGCTAGAAAAACCTACGGAAGCTGGTACCCTGCAGCAACACAAAGCAGAGGTCTTCTTCAGATGAGGGAATAACAGGAAACTCTCATCTGCTCAAGACTCAGTATAGATGTCCTTAGGTCCATTCATAACTTACATATTTTTTAAAACTTACTTAAGTTACTAAGATTATCTCTTCTGTTGAGGGTCATTTTTCTCTATGTGAAGTCATCAGATAATCATGGAGAATTTTTCAAATAGTCAGAAAGAGCTACTGAGTTTCTGACTCCAAATCAAACTTGATGGGATACATTCTCTTCTTATTCAAAGAAGACCTATAAAACTGATGGTGATTATGTTCTTAAGTTGAAAGAACTAATGTCTAGTAAGAATCCTTCCCAAACGCTGTTCTCATCTAAATACAGCTTCTTGGCTTGTTGAAGGCAGCTTGATGTAGGAAAAACATAAGGTTTGGTATCTCCCAGATCTTTTGCTGTGGGACCATGCACAGAATACTGGGCATTAGTTTCCTCATTTGTAAAACAGAGGGAAATGGAAGTAATGCTTACTCTGTGGTTGCCTATGAAAATCAAATAAGCTCAATATGAAAACAACTGGCCCTATATTTGACATACGAACGACACACACTACAAATGTTCGCTGCTCTCTCTCCTCACCCACCACCACCCTATTGCTGCATATTTTGTTGTATGAATTTAGCCACTGTCTGCAGCTCTTGTTTCTATATACCACTCTTAGACTGAGACTTTGATCCAGAAAACCATATTCCTCATTCACCTTGCTGACCTGTCATCTTCCTATCCTTCTGCCTTAACACCCCAAGACATTTCTTCAGCCCTCCTTCAGCACCCATCATAACTGTGTGTGTGTTCACTGGTGCTACTTTTAATCCTATTATAACAATTGCCATTAAGCTGAAGTTATTTCTCTTTGTCTCAGTGAATAAACGGCACATGGGAATATTTCTAGGCAACAAATTGTCCTTTACTTAGACATTTTCTACATCTTAATTCTTGATCAATTCGCCTTCCTTTTACTTATTTATCTATTTATTTATTTTTAGACAGAGGGAAGGGAGGGAGAGAGAGAAAGAAACATCAATGTGTCGTTGCCTCTCACATGCCCCCTACTGGGGACCTGGCCCAAAACCCCAGCATGTGCCCTGACTGGGACTCAAACTGGTGACCCTTTGGTTCGCAGGTTGGCACTCAATCCACTCAGCCACACCAGCCAGGGTTCATCCTCCTTCTTAAAACAATACTGTATCAGAGCTAGAAGAGAAGTTAGAGGACATGCAGCCCATCCCACAAGAGAGGCTGGTCAGCCAGTTAATGGCAGAGCCAAGATTGAAACCCAGGCCTCCTGCCTCACTCCATCATTGTAAAGTGATTTTGCAAAATCAAGTAACTGTGCCCATCTCTATATTTTAATTAAAGATCTCAAAAATGTGTAAAGATGCATGGTGAAGACTTTTATGGATAAAAGTATTTCAAGATCCCTGAGAAAAGCTATATTAATCCAAAGTTGTAGTGGCATTCATTATTATTATTGCTATTACTCAAACAACTGAATTGTTTTAGTTAATTTTAATATTGTACTTTGGTAGATTAAAGATGGCCTCAAATTTTTTTGCTGCCCCTCCCCTAGATTCCGGGCTGACCTCAGTGACCTGCATGACTTATAAAATATAGCAGAAGTGAGGTCCTGGGACTTCTGAAGCTAAGTCATAAGAAGTCTTGCAGCTTCTACCTGAGTTCCTTAGAACACTCTGTCTGATCACCCTGAGTTGTCATGTAATGAATCTAAATTTACAACTTAACGACCACAACAAAATAACCAAAGTTTTAAAATGGACAAAGGACTTAAACATTTCTCAAAAAAAAAAAAAAAGATATACAAATGGCCAATAAGCACATGAAAAAATGCTCAATATCTCTAGTCATGAGGAAAATGCATACAAAACCACAAATGCATATCAAAACCACTTCATGTCCATTAGGATAATTATTGTCCAAGAAACATAAAATATGTTGATGAAGATGCGTAGAAGTTGGAATGCTCATGCATTGCTTGTAAGGATGTAAAATGGTGCAGCTGATATGGAAAATAATTTGGTGGCCCCTCAAAAAGTTAAATATGGAATTATCATATGATCCAGCAATTCCATACCCCAAAGAATTAAAAACAAGAACTGAAACAGATATTTATACATTCATGTTTATAGCAGCATAATTCACAATTGCCAAAAAGTGGAAGCAACCAAAGCACCATCAACAGGTGAATACATAAACAAAATATGGTATGTATACATGAAATATTATTCAATAATAAAAAGAAATGAAGTTTTGATACATGCTACAACATGGGTGAACCTTGAAGACATTGTGTTAAATGAACTAGACCATGGGGTGACTATTATATGATTCCACTTATATGAGGTATCTAGAATATGCAAGTTCATAGAGACAGAAACTAGATTAAGGCTACCAGGGTTTAGGGTAAGAGTGAGTTATTGTTTCATGGGTAGAGTTTTAGTTTGGGATAATGAAAAAGTTCTGGATATGGATAGTGGTTGTACAATTTTGTAACTATACTTAAGTCACTAAACTGTACACTTAAAATGGTTAATACTGCAACTTTTATGTTATACATATTTTACCACAAGAAAAAAATTGCATGGCTTTCATCCATAAAAGCCTTCACCATACATTTTTTTTAAAGGAGATGGAGGAGGAGGGTGAGGGAGAAGTACGAGAGGAGGAGGAGGAAGAAGTGCAGGAGGAGGAAGAGAGGAAGTTGTCCTAGTCCTAATACCTTGAGACAATCACTGGAGTAGCCACATGTAGGTAGGCGCTCTGGCTGATAGACCCAGCTGATCCTGACCTTTCAGCCATCCCTGCGTGAGCCAAACATGTAAGTGAAGCTGTCTCAGGCCCTCCTGAGTAGCCTGACCTCCAGCTGATTATTTGAGTGACCTCAAGCAGTGTCACTTGGAACTGAGGAATTACCCATCTGAATCCTTCCTTGCTCCTCAAAATCACAGACATAATAAAGTAATTGCTGTTTACATGCCAGATTTCAGGATAATCTGTCACACAGTGATGGATAACAAGAACATGTATCTTCTACTTACTATAAGACTAACTTCATGCTGGAACTAAAAGAGTGGTATTGGTAAAAATACCACTTGGTCAAGTTTTTGGAGGTTGAAGAAAAACATGGATGGTGTGTAACACTGAGCCTCCTCATCTAGGGCAGAGGCAGCAATGATCTGCCTTAAACATTGTATCCTAGGTTGCTGGTAAACATCCTTTACAGACAAAGGCCAATTCAGTCATAAATTTAAAAGATTACAGACTGCATTTTGTTTTCAATCAAAATGAGTTTTCATTTATGAAGTCCCATGTGGAAAGGAGAATGTCATAAAAAGTAAGATTATTTCCTTTACTTAAAATGACAATAAGGAAAGTGTAATATTTTTCCACACAAAAATAGTACTGTTTGGTGCTACATGTGAAGCAGAACTATGAAAGCTATTTTCTACCCTTTTATCCTAAAATTAGGATGAACAGGCTTTGCTGTGCCTTTGAAATGAGAGCTGCTCCTCAGTGCCCTAGCGGAGTGTCTCCATTTGAGGTCAAAGTGAATAGTACCACTGATATTCTATGAATGGTATGTTATAACAGATGTAAGAAGACTTGAGCTCTTTGTTCATTTTTACCCAAAATGTAACATGGGCAGAACATACGACCCCCTGGAAGTCAGTTTTCTCAACAGCAAAAGGGGAATAACTTGGTTGCACACTGCAATCAGCAACTTAAGATATGATACTCAAAATCTTGATGCCTCAACTTCATCCCAGATCAATTACATCAGCATTTTTGTGGATAGCACTATATCCTCAGGACTTTATAAAAAAGATTTTATTTATTGGTGCATCTCAGTGGACTGAGTACCAGCCTGCTAACCAAAAGGTTACCAGTTCGATTCCCAGTCAGGGCACATGCCTGAGTTGTGAGCCAGGTCCCCAGTGGGAGGCGTGCGAGAGGCAACCAATGTTTCTCTAGCACATCGATAATTCTCTCCCTCTTTTTCTCCCTCTGTAAAAATAAATTTAAAAAATCTTTTAAAAAAAGATTGTTTAAAAAAATAATCTTTGTTTTTTAACATTGTTTAAAAAACAAAAAAAATGTTTAAAAAAGATCTTATTTATTTATTTTTAGAGAGAAGGGAAGGGAGGGAAAACAGAGGGAAGCAAACAATGTGTGGTTGCCTCTGGCACACCCCCCCCAATGGGGACCTGGCCCGAAACTCAGGCATGTGCCCTGACTGGGAATTGAACCAGTGACCCTTTTGTTTGCAGGCTGGCAATCAATCCACTAAGCCACACCTCAGGACTTTTTTTTAGCTCCCCAATACTTTCCAATACAAAGTGAAGGTTAAGACTCTTGAAAGGAGGAATTAAGACTCTTGAAAGGAGGAATTGAAGCATAGAAAAATCTTTGAAATTTCCATCCAGCTCCAAAATTATATAACCCAGCTATTTTTTTCATGCACCAGAGAAAACAGTCTTCTTTTTGTGCCTAGTGCAACAATGGCTCTGGGTCCCAACAAGCATCTGAAATGTGTAGCACTTCCAAAGCATTGGCTGCTGGATAAACTGACCAGTGCGTTTGCTCCTTGTCCACCTACTGGTTTCTATAAGCTAAGAGAATGTCTCCCTCTCATCATTTTCTTAAGGAACAGACTTAAGTATGTCCTAACAGGAAATGAAGTAAAGAAGATCTGCATATAGCTGTTCATCAAGATTGATGACAAGGTCCAAACTGTTATAACACATCCTGCTGGTTTTATGGACTTCATCAGCATTGACATGACTGTAGAAAATTTCCATCTAATATATAACACCATGGGGTAGATTTGCTGTTCGTCATTTCACATCTAAGGAGGCCAAGTATAAGTTGTGTGAAGTGAAAAAGATCTTTGTGGGCATAAAAGGGATCCCTCATCTGGTGACCTATGATATGCACACCTTCTATTACTCATCACGGTGTGCAACACCATTCAGGTTGATTTGGAGACTGACAAGATTACCCACTTCGACGTTCACACTGGTAATCTGCATATGGTGCCCAGAGATACTAATCTGGGAAGAATTGGTGTGATCACTGACAGTAAGAGACACCCTGGTTCTTTTGATGTGGTTCATGTGAAAGATGCCAATAGTAACAGCTTTGCCACTTGGCTCTCCAGAATTTTTATTATTGGTAAAGGCAACAAGACATGGACTTCTCTTCCCTGAGGAAAAGATATCCACTGCACCATTGCTGAAGAGAGAGATAAGCAAGAGACTGGTGGCCAAACAGAGCAGTGGGTTAACTGATCTCCAGGTGACATGATGGGAAGAGCTTTCATATTTATTTAAAGATAATAGAGCATAAATAAATAAATTATTGTGTAACCTGATTCCCAGAAACATTATCATTCCTTTCATAAATACTTAGCATATGCTATGTTCTAGGCATTCCACCTGACAATAGAGATAACAAAAGAAGTTCTGCATTCTAGATAAAGGGTGGTGGGTGGAAGGGATAGTATTCAGTCTCAACACAAGGGAAGAAATGAGATGATCAGTTCACCTTAGAAGAGGGGAAAGAGATCCAAAGAGTAAACAAATAGAGCCAAGTCTTCAAGGGTAATTTCGTGCTTACAAAAGGTAAGGCACAGGGAGTGGAAAGTAAAAAAAAAAAAAAAAAAGGAAAGAAAAGACATCTCCAGTTGCCATTGTCCAGCACCCTGTGTCTAACATTTACATATAAAGTTATTGATGTAATTAGTGGGAACCTCTGTTTGGTTAGTCCTTTGACATTAGTGAGAATCACTTTCCTAAAAGGGCTTGGCTTATTAAAAAAGAAATAGCTCAAAAGGACAGTGATAATATAACTCAATTAACAACAGGAGCCACTATTTATGATATTCATGAGTTTGGTGAGTTCTGATCACACAAGCAAGCTGCCTCAGGATATTCAAGGAATATAATGTGGCAGATCATCTGGATTTGTTAAGTGTGGTTCTAGGTTAAAACTCAGATCAATGAATGGAAGCCATAGAAAAGACAGATTGCAGCTCAACCAGGGAAATTGCTACTGAAGAGACTATACTAAGATGGACAAAATGACTGCTGGACAAAGTAAGTTTTCCAATTTTGAACCATTTAAATACTTAATACTTTCCTTTGTAATAAACAGTTTTTACCCCAAACTACTTAACAACTAAGAACAAGAGGCAAAGTCAGAATTTAAAGAATTCTGATTCTTGAAGAGTTTGTTACTCCTCACACCCACAGAGATACCTCCATTTCCTGCAAGACCAATAAACAAAAAAGAAGAGAAGAAGATAGGATCTCCTCGCTTGTAGGTAAATGCAACCTTAAGCAACTCAAACATGTTGAGTTCAGTTGGAATATGCTCAATGATACATACTGGGCTCCTCACAAAACTCTAAGACAAAAGCGGTACTCGAAGCTTCTGTGAGGTACAGTTTACTCAAAGTTTAGAGTCTCCTCTTCTGATTGTAGAGTTAGTCTGGTGCCCAGACTGCCAGCTCCAGCTGGCAGTCCCTTGCTTGAGTGGTTCTTGTCCCCTGCCATTCATCTATGGATCTACCTACCCATTTGCTTTTTATTCTGAACCCCTTGCTTTGACAGATGGTTTTAACTTCAAATTACAAATAATTTTCTCTCTGGGTACAATTTCAGTCCCTAACTTATGTTTAACATTTTAGGTAATAGCTTGCTTGCTATTCATCATCTGAAGCAATTTACAGAGTTAAACCTACACTGTGTATGTGTATGTAAATACATATATGTTCTAATACAAATAACTTCCTGCTTCATTATTTTCACACGTAACATCCTGAACAGGGGAGTAGAAAAGAGGAAGCCTCCAATGAGCTGAGGATTATTCAAGAAGATCCTCCAAGTGTCAGGTGGGTAGTTAAATTAGATTACCTGGAATTGTTCTCCCAAATCTAAGAATCTGTGACTCTCTGACAATTAACTTTAGTTGGTAATCAGCCATGAAATGGGACTATTTCCCATATCTGTCTTTAGTCACAAGTTATAAGTCATCCTGGTTGGCTGAGTGAGATCAATGAGTTGATGGGAATGGAAGTCAAGACACAAATGATGTCATTGATTGACCGTTCAGTTGCAGCCAAGAGTATAAAAATAGTAACACATGGTCCTATGCTAAGCAAGTTCATCATCTAGTAAGGGAAACAAAGTCATTCTAGACCATTTTGGAACAATGTGGTAAATAAAATGATTTTTTAAATGTGTATAAGGTGTCATGGGACCACAGAGGAAGGCCACCCAGCCTATCTGGGGTAGGGTGCAGAATTTGGAAATCATCTGGATGAAGTGATTACTAAAATTGCTTTTAAAATAAAGGTAGATTTACACTGGCATATAAAAGCAGATATCAGCATTTTGGTGTTGTGTTGTGTGGGGAGGAAGATATTCTACTTTGGGAGAGAGACATCAAGGATTGTGCTGGTAAGAGATGAAAAATCACCAGGGGCCAAACCACAAAAGGCTTTAATGCTTAGTGAGGGCATCTGGGCTTTACTTTGTTGGAAGGAGGAAGCCATTGTTGGGTTTTAAGCAAGAGAGTGGCATGGTCAAATATATCTTTTAGATAACTCTCTCTGGCATGACTTTATAAAAAACTGATTTGGGGACACAAAAATAGGAGACAGAGTAGTTAGGAGACTGTTGTAGTAATACAGAGAGGAGCTAGGAAGGGCCTGAATGTGGGTAATTATGGGAGAAAATGTAAAGTTGATAAATATTATATGGTAAAATTGGAGGGCTTGCCAGGTGATTGGCCTGGCAGATATTAAAGGGGGCCGATCAGGGACAACTTCCAGATATCAACCTAGAGTGTCACTTCCCCAGTGAAACCTTTCCTGGATACCATTTTAAAACCAGAACGTCATCCTTGCCAGCATTCTCTATCCTTTTCCACCTACATCTTTTTTTATAGCTCTTGTAACATTTTATATCATTCCATTACCCTCTGTCTCTTCCCACTAGATTATATTTGGTTCTTCAGGGCAGGAATTTTTGTCTCTTTTGTTCACTGCAGTATCACCAATATCAGGAGCAGTGCCTGGAACTTCCTATGTACTCAATAAGTATCTAATAAATAAACAAATTCATATTGGAGGTCCCGAGAGACTGAGAACAACAATACTGGAAGAGGATGTGATCTAGAGAAAAAGATGTCATATTCAATTTAGGACTTCCTGGACCACTCCCAGGAAGGCTCTGTAGGAAAGATAAAGCTATGCAGAGTCTCCAAATGTTAGATCTGGACTTCCCGCCAAGACGGAGGAGTAGGCAGGCACACTTTGCCTCCTTGCACAACCATAAGAAGGATGACAACTAATTTCAAAATGAAAAATGCCCAGAACTGCAACAAAATTGAACTGTATTAAAGTCTAACAACCAAAGATTTAAAGAAGCTATATTCATCCAGACAGGTAGGACAGGTGGAGATGGGGAACTGGGGTGAAGATGGCAGTGTGTCAACAGCAAGCCAGTGGCTGTGAGACAGCAGAGGCAGCCGTCCAAATGGTTGGTCCCACATTCATGTGTGGTGGATAAAAATCAGAGAGACACCTTGTGAGCAAGAGATCCCAGCCCCAGGTCAAACCATGCAGCTCAGGATCCCAGTGCCAGGAAAAATAAAGCCCCATAACTTCTGACTGTAAAAACCAGCCCAGGTTGGGAGAGTGGAGGACACTGTTGGTTTCTCAGAAGAGCTTAGGTTTCCCAGAACCTACACAAACCCACCCACTCTGGGAACCACAACCAGGGCAGCTGCTAGAGGGGTGTCAGTTGCATTCAGGAAGTGAGTGAAGTGACTGGAAATGGGGCAAGTGTCAGGCAATCCCCCACAAATCAGCCAGCAGTACATTGTCCCCACCTTAACCCCTCCCCAAACATGGAGCCACAAAGAGGTGAAGCAGACTGCCTGCCCTAGTGAATACTCAAGGTTCTGCCCCATGCAACTTAACAGGTGTGCCAAGACAGGGAGTCAAAGCAGCTCTATCTAGTACACAGACACAGGAAGGCTGACAGATTGAGGAGAAAAAGAAATATGGCCCAAAATGAAGGAACAGAACAGAACTCCAGAGAAGAACTAAGTGATATGGAGATAGCCAACCTATTAGATGCGGAGTTCAAAACACTGGTGGTCAGAATGCTCAGAGAGCTCATTGAATACAGCAAAAGCAAAAGTGAAGAAATGAAGGCTACACTAAGTAAAATAAAGAAAAAACCACAGGAAACCAACAGCGAAGGGTAGGAAGCCAGGATTCAAATCAACAATTTGGATCATAAGGAAGAAATACATGTTCAACCAGTACAAAATGAAGAAACAAGAATTCAAAAAACTGAGAAGAGTTTAAGAAGACTCTGTGATGTCTCCAAAATTGCCAACATCCGAATCCTAGGGATGCCAGGAGGAGAAGAGAGAGAGCAAGAAATTGAAAACTTATTTAAAAAAATAATGAAAGAAAATTTCCCTAATTTGGTGAAGGAAATAGATGTACAAGTCCAGGAAGCACAGAGAATCCCAAACAAGTAGGACCCAAATCATACAAAGACACACCATAATTAAAATGCCAAAGGTTAAAAATAAAGAGAGAATTTAAAAGCAGCAAGAGAAAGACAGAGAGTTACCTATAGAGGAGTTCCCATGAGAGTATTAGCTGATTTCTTAAAAGAAACTTTGCAGGCAAGAAGAGACTGGCAAGAAGTATTCAAATTGATGAAAATCAAGGACCTATATCCAAGATTACTCTATCCAACAAAGCTATCATTTAGAATGGAGGGACAGATAAAGTGCTTCCCAGATAAGGTAAAGCTAAAGGAGTTCATCATCACCAAGCCCTAATTATATGAAATTTTAAAGGGTCTTATTTTAAAAAAGATTAAAACTATTAACATTAAAATGACAATAGACTCACAACTATCAACAACTGAATCTAAAAAATAAAAACTAAGCAAACAACTAGAACAAGAACAGAATCATAGATATGGAGATCATTTAGAGGATTATCAGCTGGGAGGGGGAAGGGGAAGAATGGGGTAAAAAGTATAGGGATTTAGAAGCATAATTGTGTAGGTACAAAATAGATGGGATGTTAAGAACAGTATAGGAAATGGAGAAGTCAAACAACATATATGCATGACCCACAGACATGAACTAGGGGTGGGTACTGGGTAGAGGGGTGCAAAGGGGGGAAAATTGGGACAACTGTAATATTATAACTAATAAAATATACTAAAAAAAGAATGTTTTATCTGACAAACACCCCAGAGACTATGCTCTATACAGTTCCTTCCTTTGAGGGAAAAAAAACAGGTCCAAAAAAGTAAAGTGCCTTGCCCAAAGCAAGACAAACACTAACTAGATACTAGCACGACTGAGCTGAACTCACAGTCCTCCTGTTCTCAGCTCCATGCCTTTAGTGTGTATGCCTCACATTGTCTGGTTTCTGCTGATTCAAGAAAAGGCTAAAAATCACTTGCCTTTGTCTTTCAGGTAGAACTTAACTAAATTATTAAATGACTGTTTTTGCAGGGCCCGCTTGACCAGTTAGTTCAGGAAAGAACACTTTGGAGCACGGACAAAATCATGGCGAACTCTTCATGGCTGAGGCTGCATTAGCAGCTGTGCTAAAACAATAGACATCTCTGATTGTCTGCCTCACACCAAGCAAGAGGTTGGCTGAATCACTCAGTATTTCATTTTTATTTGATATTTTTAAATAGAGACATAATTTACACACAGTGGAATGTACCAATGTTAAGTGCCCAGGTCAATGAATTTTGACAAACATATATTCCCATGTAGCCACCAGATCTCTCCTGCCCTTCTCAGTCAAACCCTCTCCCACAGGTACCACAGTTCTAATGTCTAGTTCCATTGGTCAACTTTACCAGTTAGAGCACTTCCTGAAAAAACAAAAAGCTATAGGATAAATTTTTCTGTGTCTGGCTCCTTTTGCTGATGAGTTTTAGCATCATGTCTATGTGAGTCAGCCATGTTGTTGCTGTTAGTCAGTAGTTTTTTCCTTCATATTGCTGAGTAGTATTCCATTGTATGAATATACCACAGTGTTTACCCATTCTTTACTAGTGGATATTTGGGTTATTTCTAATTTCTGGCTAGTTTGAATAAAGCTGCTAAGAACATTCTTACTAATGTACTTATAAACATGTTTTCATACCTGTTGGGTAAATACCTAAAAGTGAGATGACTGGGCCATCTTTATAACTTTATAAATAACTGCCAAATAGTTTTCCAGAGTGGTTTTATGATTTTATACTCCCACCAGCAATATATAAGATTTTATTTCCAATTGCTTCAGATCCTCACCAATAAAGGTACTGTCAAGCCTTTTTGTTTAGCCACAATACATTTTTGGTATCTGCTAACACTTTGTATCATTCATTCTATTATTATGGAGAATTTCATACATTTACTAAAGTGTTAGAGTTACCCATCACCCAGCTTCAATAATTATCAACTATGACCAATCTGGTTATGTCTCCAGACCCATCTATCTCCTCCTTCGGATTTGAAGCCAGTCCCAGATCACATATTTTATCCATAAGTATTTCAGCATGTACCTCTAAAACACAAAAACTCTTTTTAAACCTAACATGCCATTACATTTATTTTTAAAACAGTCATGCCTTAATACCATTAAATATTCAGTCGATGTGCAAATTTCCAATCGTCTCAATGACTTCATAAATTTTTTGTGCAGTTTGTCTGCTCAAATCAATATATATACATAAATATACATATTACAATCAGTTGATATGTCTTATAAGTATCATTTAATTCAAAGGTTCACCCTCTTTGTCTTTTATTCTTTGCAATGTTTTTATTAAATAAATTGGTTTGTCCTCTTACGTTTCCAACAGAATGGATTTTGCTGATAAATTATTTATCATATTCCTCTGTCCTCTGATTTTCTGTAAAATTGTTATTTGGATCTAGGAAATTAATCATATTCAGGTTCAATTTTTTTAGCTAAACTGCCTTATACTTGGTATCATGTTCTTCCGTCATGAGGCACATAATGTCTGCTGTCTCTTTTTTATGTTGATTTTCAATGCCTAGATCATTAATTCATTTTGGATTGCAAATGATAATATTCCAATTGTATTTTGTATCTATTTATGTGTTGAGATGCTTCTATAAAGAGAAACTTCCTTCAACTACTAATTGGTTACCCTATGGTACAGTTCATGTAAGAGAGGCAGAATAAATTCTTAATTCTTTTTATTTACCAGTTTTTAAAATAATGAGTTCTCTAGCATTTTTCAATAATGACCAAGTAGTTTGGGGTGTGGGGGATATCATTAGGATAAACTCATATACTTAAACATATTTGGTATGTTTCAATCCATTGCAGTTATTACCACTTTTGGTGATAATTTCTATGAATCAAAAAGTGCTTAGTCCATGACAAATAGCTTTGAAAAGCTCTACTATGTTTCAGACTGTTTTTACTTTCAATTTCACATGTGGCTGTCTTTTTAATTTAAGTAGTTAGGTAGTACAAGGCAGTGCTGAGAAGAAGCAAGATCTGTGCAACTGCATCACTATTGCCAGAAACATCAGAGAGCACCCACTCTGTCCTGGCTTGTCAGGAAAGAAAGTCCCCCTTCCATGGATTTAGCTTATACTACTTTATAATACACCAGGGCCATCCAGAAGGCTACCAGAATCTGGGCCACGTAGCAGAGTGGTTATTTACCAAGAGCCCTGGAACCTAACTATTTGGGTTCAAATCCTGGCCCTCCCTGTCAAGCTTGGTGAAGCTTATTTTTACCTCCTTCTGCCTCATGTTCCCCACCTGTAACACAGAGAATAGTAACAGTACCTCAAAGGAATGTTATGATGATAAATGAGCTAATAGAGGCAAAGCACCATTTGCCTGGCATATGGTGAGCCCTCAGTAAATGTGCACACTTATTACTGCTCTCATCATTCAAGATGAATCTGTATTTCCTTTAGGACTCCCAGCCCTACCCATGAATAGGTTTGAAACCTCAGATGCCTGCTGGAGCCCTCAATCTCCAATCTCTAATAAGAAGAAAACGCACAAATTAGGTGTGTGAGTAAGAGACAGTTGGATCATGGCATACATTAACCTTCATAAGACACAAGAGAGGAAAGAAAGCTGTGGTTCTCACTGAACATTCCTTATTTTTTTTATCATTCTTAACTCATTTTTCCTGGGGGATCTGATGTGCCATCTGGGACTATCTATTTTGATAAAGACTTTAAACTTTGAAAAGCATTTTCATGCACATTTTCTCACTTGATCCACTTAACAGTCCTGGATGGAGGCAGATTTTATTATTCTCATTTGATAAACAAGGGAGCTGACAGTGACTTGCCCAAGGTCACAACATCAATTAGAAACACAGCAGAAACATTTTACAGCACTTTCCTGATTTCACCATCGTGGTCTCATCTTCTCATCCATTGATTAATTCATTTAATAACTATTTGTTGGATATCTATTTATTTGTCATACATTGTTCTAGGACTACCAAGTTGTTGATACAGCAGTGGATATAACAGGGGTGGTGAGGAACCACACAGACAAACATCTCTGCCTTCATGGAGTTTACATTCTAGTGGGAGGAGACCAAAACCGAAATTGTGTAGCATGTCAGATACCAGTGAGTGCTATGGAAAAACATAAAGGACAGAAGGGTAATAAGGAATGTAATGAGGTAATAGAAAAGGGTTACAGCTTTAATTGACTTGCCAGGAAAGGCTTTACTGAGAAGGTGACATTTGAGTCAAGTGAAAGAGATAAGGGAAGGACTTTGCAAATGTTTGGTGG
Organism: Carollia perspicillata; assembly: GCA_004027735.1. Taxonomy (NCBI): domain Eukaryota; kingdom Metazoa; phylum Chordata; class Mammalia; order Chiroptera; family Phyllostomidae; genus Carollia; species Carollia perspicillata. Next base: position 3,593 of record PVKM010002038.1, on the reverse strand, counting down.
AGTTACTAGGCAGAGAGAAGTGGCAAAGGCAAAGGCCCTAAGGGGGAAGCAGGCCTAGTATGTTCTAAAAATAGCATGGAGGTCACTACAGCTGGAGTGAAGGCAGCAAGAAAGTAGTATCAGAACCAAATTGTTTAGGGCTTTGTGAATAATTGCAAGGACATTAATTTTTATTCTGAGTTCGATGGGATTCCATTGGAAGGTTATTATATAATCTTTATCAGGGAGTGAAATCAATAATAATATGTAACCCTAAGATAACCCAGCAATTCCATCCTAGGTATTATACTCACCAGAAATGCATATATATATGTATATATATATATATATATATATATACCAAAACACATATATAAAAATATTCATAGAAGTATTATTCAAAATAGCCACAAACTGGCTTAAACTTAAATGTCAAACAATAGAAAAGTAGATAAATAAATTTTCTTTATGAATGTCATATTTAAATGATGTTTATTAAAAATAATAATAACATGAAAAAATAAAATATCTGTGATACCTGCCCATGCACAAATCTTTGTTGAGCACCTCTTCTTGCAAGCCACTGTTAGCCACTCTCTAATTAACTATTGGAATTATTATTATTATTATTATTATTATTATTATTATTACACCACATTCAGCAGACCTTTGGGGAAGGTGATCTTATGTCTTCTGATAAAGTGGCAATAAACTCATTATTCTGAGATTAGCAGCCTAATGTTAAACCCATTCACCCACATGTGGTCCAATAACCAGGTGATGATGATGGAAAAATCTCAAGATAAACACCTATCCTTGAGTTCTAGGATCCACAAAATGTACTCAAGCTCTTAACAAATATGTTCAGTGTAGCACACCTGAATGGAACATCTTTACCAGAAAATATTATCAATAATAAATGGTAATGACTACAAGGAAATGTATGACTTAAAGTAAAGTTTTTAAAATCCTAGTTCATAAGCCCTGACCTGTGTGGCTCAGTTGGTTGGGCATCATCCTGCAAAGCTAAAGGTCTTCTGTTCAATTCTCTGTCAGGGCACATGCCTGAGTTGGGGGTTTGGTCCCTGGTCAAGGTGTGAACAAGAGGCAACTGATTGATGTTTCTCTCTCACATCAATGTTTCTCTTCCTTCCTTTCTCCCTCCCTTCCCCTCTCTCTAAAAATAAATAAGTAAAATCTTTTTTAAATAAAATAAAATGCTAGTTAATTTAGAGTAGGCTGGCTAGATTACAAAAAGATTTCACTTTACCTCAACTGACTTGAAATCAAACTTTTTTGCCTATTAAAGGGCCAGCAAAGCATCTGGCATTTAAATCCCATCTTCTAGAAGACAAGCTGATGTAGTGAATTTCTTGTATTTTAAACTAAAGGATATACAGAGTAGTTCATTGAAACTACACTCTCAGTTAAGGTCAGACTGCATTAAGGCCAAGTTATCTTAACTATCACATGCTTTAGCCTTATGGTCTACAACTTTTTTATGTATTATATGTGAGTACTTGTAGAGGTCCATGAGATGTATGATAGTGTCGGGAGCATTTGCTCCCTAAACCAAGAGTAAGGCCACAATAGAATCTAAACTCAGATGGGTGGGGGAAAAAGAAAAATGACTCTGGAAAATACTCAGGAAAAAAAGAAACTCAGAGCTTAAAGTAAACCATAACTTCAGCTTTCTAATTCTTAGATAATAGTGGGGAACATCCGTTTACCAGTTAAATGCACTGCCATTTGCATCAGGGAGTATATTTAATGGACAAAGCATTAAGATCACCGAAGGGTGACATTTTGTTTGCAGTAATGTGTGATTGCACAGCATTTCCAGCCAGCACTCGTGTCCAACATAACTGAGTAGTCCTGTGAGCCATTACATCAATTCTCATTGTTGAAAACCTGTGTCTGGCAAAGAAAATAAAGCTGCTCTGGAGAGTCCATATTGTAAGTTCCAGGACCATAGAGCAAGTAGAAGCTTCTCCTTGGAAATATTTAATGCTGAGGAGTCACAGAATCTAAAACCATGAGAATTAACAGTCTAATGGCTTTGAGCTCATATGGTTATTTCAATCATTGCTTAAAAGAGATAGAACTAGAGAGAACATTCCTGAGCACCTTGACTAATAAATTATCAGTGTTCAAAGAACAATTACATTATGAAATGGAAATTAGCTGTTATGATCAAGCCATATGGCTAATATAATTGATTGGTTCAGATTTTCAAGAAGAGGGAAAGCATAATCCAAAGAAAAACTGAATAGCTTTTACAAAATTAACTAGAGGTGATACATTCTATTTTGCTGGACAGGTTGGGATTTTGTGAACAACAGAGATTAAAAAAAAATAAAAGAAATTTTGCTATCTCTGACCATAAATGGAAACTATTAAGAAAAAGTTCAATATTTCAATTAACTTTAAAAACTCTTACACAAAAAGGAAATTTGTACATGCAAATACAAAATAAATGTACACGAATGTAGGGCAAAGAGATGTTAAGATGAGAAGCTCTGAAAATTTCCTTTCTGTAGTGGACAGCATGAGGAAAACATGGTTCTAGATTTTCTCCTTACTTTAAAAGTACACTTCAGTAACTGCAGTTATACCATGTTTTGACCATATTTTATCTGCAGCCCTCCTCTAATAGGTGACAACTTCCTGCATTGCTATTGGAGAAACTGAGATGTGTTCACAAGGAAAAATCCCCAGGCTTTACAGAAATATGTTTTAAGTTCTAAAGTGACAAACTGAGCAGGGTTGTCCCTTCTCATAACTGAGGTTCCTGAACCCCCTCCCTGAAATTTAAGCTAGACTGCATGTCTGGACAAAACCTTTCTTTCTATTGATTTCTCACCCTGAATGAAAATAAGCCCTAATCACTCTGCATTGGAAATGTTTGTCCTTTTGGGTTTCTCCACTTTGCTTAGGTTTTGTTTTCATATTATTATTGTTATTATTGTTTTTAGTGATTTTTAATTGATTTTAGAGAGAGAAAGAAGAAAGGAAAGGAGAAACGTTAGCATATTGTTCCACCCATCCTTGCATTCACCAGTTGACTCCTACATGTGCCCCAACCTGGGACTGAACTTGCAACCACGGCACACAGAGACCACGCTCCAGCCAACTGAGCTACCTGGCCACTGATGTTTTTAAGTGTCCTCCTGGGTTTCCAGTTCAAAGTGCTTCAATACACATTATTTCCTTTAACTTTCACAACAATCCTTTAAAGAAGGCATTATTATCATCATCATCATCATTTTACAGATGAAGAAATTAAAAATCAGAGGGTTTAGTGAATTTGACCTTATAGTATGGAAAGACCAAAAAGCAGATTGCTTCTAAGCCACACATTATTTTCACTAAGCCATATGCAAAGAGAAGTTTGTTCATTGTTTTTCTTTGCCCTTGGAAATGAGTTTCTAAAAGGGGAATGGTTGATGTTGGCACTTGGGTAGTTAAGATGGGATTGATTAATATTTTTTAAAAATTTTATTTATTGACCTGGCTGGTGTGGCTCAGTGAATTGAGCACTGGCTTGTAAACCAAAAGGTCACTGGTTTGATTCCCAGTAAGGGCACATACATGCCTGGATTGGGATAGGCGGC
>PVKM010002037.1:0-69156 GCA_004027735.1 Carollia perspicillata | reverse complement strand
TATGTGTGTCAAGTGCTTTTCATGGGTTGTTAAACGAATCTGGAAACAATCCTCTGTAAGTAACATTATTAGACATGTCTTACAAATGAGAATGAGGCTTAGATTGTGATCGAAGTCTTGGAGCTGGGAAGTGGCAGAGCGGGGGCTGTGCTGGGCTGACCTCAGAGTGCCTGCACTTGGCATTTCGCTCTGCTTCCCCATCAAGGCCTTACTCCATGCACATTTATTCATATCTGATGTCAGAGTCTGTGTCCTTAGTCTGGGACCTTCCTGCCTGAACATCACCTATTTTAAAGAGCCTTAATTTCTGCATGTTACCTTCCATTACTGTTACAGTAGAATAAAATGGATGGATTATAAATTCACACTTGAGTTAGACTAACCCGAGTGAGAGGCCTATCAGCCTTTTAGTTGCTCTTTGACTTCAGGCTATTTGGTCCGCATCTCTAAAACCTCCATTTTGTGACCTGTGAAGTGGACACATCAGTGACACCTGTCTTTGAGTCCTTGTGAGGATAAGTAGATGTAAGACTTGTAATGCACATACATGGTATCTTCCCCAAAGTAAGCTGTCAGTATATTTTGTCTTAAAATGGAAGAAGGAGAAAAGGTAACAATAGGTTTTTTGGCTAAATGCTGCAGTGCCAAAGGCTGATGACGTTTGCTGTTACTTTGACTTCTCTGTCCTATGCAAAGCTTTCTTCCACGAACTTCTTCTTGACTATAACTTTCCTTCTGGGAAACTGACCTGTCCAAAAGAGAGAAACTTCAAAGGTAGGTAAGAATGACAGATGTGATGATGCTTGGTGTTCTAGGCACACTGCGCTTTAGAAACATCTTTTTATGGCAATAGGGGAGAAAGTAGAGGGTTCAGGAGAAGTCATGCCTGCTAGAGTGTGGTCGGTAGGGTAGTTAATAATGTGGATGTAATCATTTATAGCTTTAATTTGATCATTTCACCTAAAATGTCATATGGTGTGCTTGAGTGAGATATTGTTATGTTAAAGAATTACATGCTTATGATTTTGTTATTAAATGGGGGCACTATTTGTGCCAGACCTTATATACACACAATTTAAAAAATTTCTAGAGTTGCATTCATTGTTATATATATGCATATATATATGTGTGTGTGTGTGTATATATGTATATATATTCATTTGCTTTACTCATAGAAATAGTTTACAAATCCACATGCATTTATTCTAAGCAAATTCAAGTGGTTGAAATTCCTTACTCCAAGAGTGATTGGGATTTCCTGTTATTTATTCATGAGAATAATGCAATTGCCATTTCATTGCCTTCAGTTTAGAGCATGCTATTTTAACCCCTTTTGGCCATCTGGAAATTTACTATATTCTCTGCTTACTGCCTAGATAACCTACAACATTTGTAACTTTGAATCTATGTTTCCTCATCAGGCAACACAGATCATCATCATAGATGATGAAATGGAATAAATAAAAATAATTTAAATAATGAAAGAATTAAGTGCGCTAATTTAGGAAAAGTGCTAATCTCAGTATTTGGCACAAAACAGACATTCAGTAAGCAGACCCTTTCCTTAGCATCTTCCACATAAACAGAGAAACTAATTGTCACTTTCAAATCAAATATAGACTAAACTTTCATGGTAAATAGACACCCTTGACAGAATTCAGTGAGATGCAATGAAAATTTTAGACCAAACATAACCTGAAATTTTCCAGTTATGTTTTTAATGGACAAATAACTGACACTTTCTGCTAAGCAGATGTTAGTTCTACATGTAACCAATTTGCAGTTTTCTTTGTAGTTGTTGCTATTCTTCTAAGTGGAACAATATGCTCCACTTAGAAGATAAAAAAACTGTATTAAAATATAATACCTCCTCAAATGGCAGAAGGAAATGAAAATAAAATATCTGCAGTTTTCTGTTTATATTACTAAAGTTTTAAAAACCTTAGCTATTCAAGAAGTAGTATCCAGAGGTGTAGTGGGTACTTTGGGTCAGAAGTGATGTCCCCAGGTGGTCTACACATGGCAGCTCACTTGATCGTAGGCCTCTACGCTCAGCTTGTATAAAGAAACAGTCTTGGTTAAAGAGTCCAAAGAACCTTTAGCTCTTCCCATATACCTATGCTGCAGAGAGGCATTTGATGTTTTTATGGAAAAGTTAGATTAAGACTAAGCTAGTATATCAGTGTTCATTTTTAATGATCAAATACCTAGTTATCTTATATATAATCTCTGTATTATAGTTCAACTGATCATCTCTTCATTTTAAGAGTTACTATATTTTGTCAATAACAGTGTTAGCCCTGGCCAGTGCGGCTCAGTGGATTGAGTGCCAGGCTGTGAAGCAAGGGCTTGCTGGTTCGATTTCCTGTCGGGGCACATACCTCGGTTGCTGGCCAGGTTCCCAGGAGGCAACCACACATTGGTGTTTCTCTCCCTCTCTTTCTCTCTCCCTTCCTCTCTAAAGATAAATGAATAAAATGTTTTCAAAAATAACGGTGTTAGCCCATTAACAAAAGCGTAAATACCTGCTGAAATTCAGGGTTTCATCGCTGTTCTATAATTGTATCCTAACAATTCCTAGGGGAGGGGGAATCTACTATTTGTTAAGCACAATCCATATTTTTGTTAAACTCAATCTAGGAGAAAAGTAAAAAAGTTCTCACACTACTTCCAAGAGTGTATATGATTATAAATAGGATGAAGGAAAATGAGGAAAAGCAAAACTGATAAACAAGATGAAAAGCAAAATGTTTGGAACTATTGTCTTTTAGAAAGTGGCTTTTGTCATCATTACATACTTCTGCATTCTGTAATTATGTTTATCTGCTAACTTAACTTTTTGTATCCATATTCTAGGTCTCCCTCCTTCCCTTACTGAATTACATCTTGATGGCAACAAAATCACCAAAGTCGATGCAGCTAGCCTGAAAGGACTGAATAATTTGGCTAAGTAATAATCTTTCATGAAATTCTATCAGTAAAATTCTATCAGCAAAATGGCTAGGTATATTAGCGCCTACATGCTCAGAATTAGAAACATGATTGATTTTTGACTGCACCACATTTTTTGTTGCTGTTTATAACAACCTCAGACTTCAGCTAGCCCAATTATTTCTTTAAAAAATCTAATGAGATAGTATACTTACTATAACTACCAAGTCAATTTCCTATTTTATGAATACCCTATGTCATTAGATTCTGGTATATCTTATTACAAAGTATTTAAATCAGTATGCTCATTATGTTCTAACTTAACTTGCATTGAATAGAAGTTTAGCAAATCATAACACAGTGTCCAGAATTTAAAAATTCATTAAAATGAAAACTACCAGGATATGGAAATATTGGACATCCCATACCACATTATAGAGTTAGAACAGTGATGATGAGATTTTCTAATTCTTATTCAGAAGAGTTTAAAATGTCCCTAGATACTTAATGTAGCATAAAAAAGATTTTTAAAGTGTCTGGCCCTTCTTCACTCCCCCCACCCCAATAGATCACTAGTTCCTGTCTTTCTTTCTAGCCTAACTATATATCCCTATATTTACAGTCTGGTTAGGTAATAAAAAGAGGAGAGTTCTGGAAAACTATGTCAGTTGTCTTCAAGGAACACTTGGTTCTCGATCCACCAGTACTGCTGAATGTTTTCACAGAGGAGCGTGCTATGATGCCACATCGGTTCACGCCTCTCTTTGTGTAGAAATTTCATGGTAGATAAACAAATACAAACTATTCAGTTCATCTTTGAAAAGCTCCTACTCCCAGGGGGATGCATCTTGCAGCGTCCCCCACCTGTGGCCATTTCTCAGTGACCCGGGGATGGTGAGAGCCGAAGATGAGCACATGCACGTGACAACAGCTACACAGCATTACCCTGGCGAGGCGCAGGTGCTAAGAAATCCTGTATCTGAAGCTATTTAATTTCAGCTTCTACTGTAGAAAATATTTTTCAAAATAGTATTATGCGGCACCCACCTTTCTTTGTTGATTCAGTCCCTCTAGCTGCAGAAAAATGTTGGAAGCTAAGTGGCATCACTTGTGTAAACTGTCTTTAGGAAGCAGTGAGTGCTGGGTCTTTGCTTAGAGGAGCAGTGAGGATAAGAGCGAACAATTGCATAACATTCTAAATGTCGTAGGTCATTCATAATATCTGTGCCTTTTTAATAAAAAAACACTTCTGTACTGAAAATAATATGGATATCTTGAGATTCTATACTTTAATACTAACATCATATGCTTGGCATTAAATAGAAAGAAGTATAAAGAACTAGTAAACTTTTAAAGGTCAACAGAAGTGAGGATTTCTGGTTAAATGGATTTGAGCCTCACTGACCAAACACACTTTGCTAACTCTTGAATTTATCAAATGCATTTCTTTTGGGAATCAAATTCAGAAAAAAATTGTCTATTAAACCATTAAAATCTCGTGCTACTTGCTCCTTACTGATGTTGGAACAGGAGAAGTATTTTGGTGCTGAGATATCGAAACTGTGAAAACAAGGGGACAGCAGCCACCCATCTCAGATCATTGCTGCAGGACACATGCTCCAACTGGTGACGGGGAACAGTGGGGGAGAAAAGCCTGTATGTTCCCCCGCAAAAAGAATATTGTCAGGCAAACTTCCCTTTTCTTATACGTACACACATACCATCATATGTATCAAAATACATATCATTATATTGTCATCTCTCCCTATTCTTCGATGGAAAGAATTGTGGGTGTTTAAGCTGTGTGCCATCTGCCTCACAAGCCTAGGATAATGACTTAAACATACTAAGTTGTTGAATATATAAATAAATTATTTAAACATCAAAGCTTCCTTGAATAAATTATTAGGAATATTATATTCTAAGAAATGTGTTAGCCCAAAATAGATGTGGGGCTTGAAGTATAGTAAAAAATGGGAGACATGATTCTGAAATTAAAAAAAAAAAAAGCAGGGAAGTCCAGAAACAAGAGAAAAATGCCTAAGATGAAGGGAAAACCCAAATATTCTGAGTTAAGTTTCTAGGTTAAGAATCTAAAGCTAAGATAAACCAACTGTACTATTAATTCTCTAAAATCAGTACACTTTAATCTCAGTTATTTCAAATAGCAAATGCCGATTAAAATTTAGCCAGAATCTAAATGTTAAAAGGTTCAAAGGTCAGAACTAGCTAAAGACAAGCAGAAATCTATAAAACATGTCCTAGTCTCTTTCATTGCATCTGAAGAAACCCAGTAGACTCTTTCTCTCACTTGCAGCTTTCTGGGTCTCTTCCAAAATCTTCTTGCCTCATCCCTAGAGATACAGGTCAGAGATGAGGGTCAGAAACTAGTGATGTTACCTGGCTGGTGTAGCTCAGTGGATTGAGCACAGGCTTGCAAACCAAACAACTGCAGTTCGATTCCCAGTCAGGGCACATGCTTGGGTTGCAGGCCAGTTCCCAGCAGGGGACCCACGAGAAGCAACCATACATTGATGTTTCTCTCCTTCCCTTCCCCTCTAAAGATAAATAAATAAAATCTTAAAATAAAAGAAACTAGGGATGCTGGTACCTGGTACATTCGGATACTAATAGATGGTCATTCACTCTTTCAAAGTAGTGGGAGATACTAATTTTGGCGACTGTTCTGGAAGGTAAGCTTATTGACTCAATAGAATCTTATACTTTTTATTTCCAATAAATAAATCTATGCAATAAACATACAGTTGCTTAATTTCTAAAGTAACCAAAACAATAATAGTATTCTTTTGTATTTTTTCCCAAATGAATCTACTACATTCATTATACACAGAAATCACTTCAACAGCTATTCATTGGTTATGTCAAGCTCTGTGTTAGTACCAAATATGCCACCAGACAGTCACTGTTCTCAAGGAGACACCCACAGATATACAGTCCCTTGAGTTATCAGAAGGTGACAGCAGGATGCTTGCTATATATGAGCATTTCATTTAGTTTAGTACTGTCAGAAGAATGTCAAAGAGGGTAAACTCTAAGCTGAAATCTTAAGAACAAGTGGACTCTGTCCAGGTTCAGCAAGTGTGCAAAAGCATTGTAGGCAGATGGAAGAGTAAGTGCAAAAATGAAAAATGCCCTTTTGCATTGACTTGGTAGATCACATGTCTGTAAGAAGGTACCCAGGTGTGGTTTATGAGGTGGTTTCCTCTTTTCTGTTATAGGTTGGGACTGGGTTTTAACAACATCACTGCTGTTGACAACGGCTCTCTGGCCAACACTCCTCATTTGAGGGAACTTCACTTGAACAACAACCATCTTAACAAAGTGCCTGCTGGGCTGGCAGAACATAAGTACATCCAGGTAATGCATTGTCACTAACCATCACGAACAATTTCTAGGGAGCAAATCCTCTTTACTGGGATGCCAGGAGGTAGGAAGCTCTGCTTAGAAAGAATTTTTCAGAGAGAAAAATTTAATGTTTGCACATAAATAGTCATTCTAGTTTTATAGGTTTAAATGATTAATTTTTAAAAATTAGGACTATTGCATTGAACTTACTTGCTTCCAGAATGTAATATTTTTTATGAGGCAGGGTAGTTTCAAGTGACAGATCAGTGTAATAAATATATACTAGTCAGAAGAAATGATAAGACCTGTGATGCATAGATATGGAGTAAAATCATAGTTCAAACTTTTAGTTTCAGCAGATGTCATACAGGTCAAAAGCGAATGTTTATTCAGTAGTATGACTGAATTAACTTTATATTAATTATGAAGTTATAATGCATTCAAAAGGATAAGATGATACGGTTCAATGGTCCACTGTGGTAAGAGAGCTTTGCAGTCTGTAAATCTATAAATGTAAGACACACTATGAGTTTAAATTGTGATAATAATTTTACATGTAACAGTATAAGATTTCCATTGTTATTTGGTGGAACTAAAACAAACAAGTTATTCAAATTGTGTATTTTTTAAAAATTCAGTAATGTGGATTTGCTCTTCTATAGATTTTACATATTTGCTTATTTTATCTAAATTTTTAGCTTTTGAAAGGCCATATTTAAATTGTTTCAGAGATTTACATAGGTACTTAGTTCAACTATGGTGATTCAGAAACTCTACCTTGACAATGACACTACATTGCAGGGAAAATCATTTTATAAGTGTGCTCTTTTTGTAATCTAGAATCTCAGCTTTACTGCTTGGGGTTCAAAATAGGTTTCCTTCTACTCTGCTTTCAACAATATGAATAAATCACTGATATTTTTATTGAGTTGTGACAAAACTCCAAATTAAATTGATATATTGCAATCTTCATTATCTTATGCTAATTCTTTTTCAGTGGGTCTTTGGTGATGATAGAGAAGTGAGTAAGCAGGGTTTGGAGCCACAGGTAATAAATACCAGGCCACTTGGAAGACCCAGAGGAATAGCTTTCATTGTTACTACTAGGATTTTAGTTGGTGGTAGATTTTGGTTTGTTTGTTTGGTTTGGTTTGGTTTTCATTTTTAGATCTCACATAATCATTTTTGCCTTCTTGATTGCTCTTTTTCAAATGTTAACCTGAACATATCACTAAGTCAATAAAATCAGTTTCATGGGTTCATTAGGAACATTTATGAAATGGATGGTATGGGGTAGGGTGGGATGAACCAGAATAAATTGACTATAAAAGAAAATATCCTGTAATATTAAGTATTTAAAATTGGTTAGTATATATAGATTTTTTTATATTAAATGTCAATTTATAATGTTTCTCACATTGTGGATCACAAAGAAAAAAATGAAACATACTTGTTTGCATCTTTGTTGAATATCAATAAATTTCATGGACTTTCACACAAGGTCCCACATTCAGAAGGGTCTCACTCTTGGTGTTCCATATCTAGTTGGTTCTCTGTGTATTCATTTTACCCCTCTTCCTTCAGGCACCGAGGGATTCCACCTACCCTTCTTTCTTTTCTATAATTATATAGTTCACTTATTTTAAGAAAAATGATCAAGTTGTTCAACATCACCACAATCCAGTTTCTGAACATTTCTATTACCCTCAATATATTATCCTATTAATTTCTAATCAGTTCTCAATCTCATCCCCAGACAGAGAGAATCATTAATATTCTTTCTCTTTCTATTCATTTGCCTTTTCTGGACAATTTATATAAATGTAGGCCTTCTGGCCAAGATTGAGGTATAGGTTCCTCACACGACCAAAAGAAGGATAACAACCAATTTAAAAACAAAAATAAATCAGAACTGCTAGAAAATTGAACTGGATGGAAGTCCAACAACCAAGGAGTTAAAGACACATTCATCCAGACTGGTAGGAAGAGCAGAGATGGGCACCTGGGGCAGAGAGGACACACAGCAAGGCAGCAAACCAGCTAGGTGAGGAGGTGGTTAAAGGACCCAGAGGTCCCACATTTATGTGCAGATAAGCTGGGAGAAACAACTGGGGGGCAATACAGACTGCACAACCCAGGGTTTCAGGGTGGGAAACTAAAGCCTCAAAGCTGATTGTAAAAACCTGTGGGGGTTGGAGCATTGGGAAAAGCTCCCAGTCTCACAGGAGAGTCTGTAGGAGGGGCCCACAGGATCCTAGAATGTACACAAGCCCATCCATCCAGGAATCAGCACCTGAAAGGTCACAATCCACTTGTGGGAAGCGAGGGAAGTGAGTGAAAGCTGGTGGAGAGGCAAGCAAGTGGCGTTGTTCCCTCCCTGACCCCTTCCACATGTAAAGCACCACAGCACAGCAAAGTGAGCTGGCAATACCTAATGTCCCAGCACTTACAACATAACAGCTGTGCTGAGACAAAGAAATATGACCCAAGTGAAAGAACAGATCAGAACTCCAGAAGAACTAAGTGACAAGGAGATAGCCAGTCTGTCACACGCAGAGTTCAAAACACTGGTAATCAGGGTGCTCACAGAAATGATTGAGTATGGTCTCAAAATAAAGAAAGCAGTGAAGGCTATGCAAAATGAAATAAAGAAAAATATGCAGGGAACCAACAGTGAAAGGGAGGAAAGTGGGACTCAAATCAATGATTTGGAATAGAAGGAAGAAATAAACATTCAACTGGAACTGAACAAAGAAATAAGAATTAAAACAAAACAAAACAAAACAAAACAAGGAGATGCTTAGGAACCTCTGGGACAACTTTAAAAATGCCAACAGCTGAATCATCAGGGTGCCAGAAGGAAAAGAGGAAGAACGAGAAATTGAAAACTTAATGAAAAAATAATGAAGGAAAACTTTCTCCATATACTGACCAGCACTTGTTTATTGATTTGTTGATATCTGTTCTGACAGGTTTGAAATGGTATCTCATTGTGGTTTTAATTTGCATTTCTCTGATGATTAGTGGTGTTGAGCATCTTTTGATGTGTCTATTGGACATTTGTATGTTCTCTTTGGAGATGAGTCTACTTAGGTCCTTTGTCAATATTTTTAATTGGGTTGTTTATTTTTTGTGTTTCATTTTGTAAGTGTTTTACAAATTTTTGGATATTAAACCCTTATCAGCCCTGGCTGGTGTAGCTCAGTGGATTGAGTGTGAGCCTGTGAACCAATGGTTGCCGGTTTGATTCCCAGTTGGGGCACATGTCTGGGTTGTGGGCCAGGTCCCCAGTGGGGAGTACGCAGTAGGCAACCACACATTGGTGTTTCTCTCCCTCTCTTTCTCCCTCCCTTCCCTTTCTCTAAAAATAAATAAAGAAATAATCTTTTTTAAAAAACCTTATTAGCTGTATCAGTGAATATGATCTCCCATTCTGTGGGTTGTCTTTCTATATTGATGATGATTTCCTTTGCTGTGAAACACTTTTTAGTTTGATGTAGTACCATTTGTCTATTTTTTCTTTTGTTTCCCTTTCCTGGGGGGATATAGCTGATAAAAACAAATAGCTACAAGCCATATCTGAGATTTTGCTGCCTATGTTTTCTTCTAGGATTTTTATAGTTTCAGGTCTAACATTTAAGTCTTTGATCCACTTTGAATTTATTCTTGTGTGTGGTTGCTTGCTTCCTCTGTAAAATATTAACTGACTATGAAGATGTGGGTTTATTTCTGAGCTCTCTATTCTGTTCCATTGATCTATGCATCTCTTTTTAGGCCATTACCATTCTGTTTTGATTAATATGGCCTTAGAGTATAATTTCATATTAGGTAGCATGATTCCTCCTACTCTGTTCTTCTTTCTCAGGGGTGCTATTGCTGTGTGGGACCTTTTATGGTTTCATATATATTTTTTTGAAATATTTGTTCTAGTTCCATGAAATAAGCCATTGGAATCTTGATTGGAATTGCATTGAATCTATAGATTGCTTTGGGTAGCATGGACATTTTAATGATGTTAATTCTTCCTACCCATGAACATATTATGTGATTCCACTTATTTGTATCTTCTTCAATTTCTTTCTTCAGTACCTTATAATTTACCAAGTGCTGGTCTTTTATATCCTTGGTTAAGTTAATTCCTTGGTATTTTATTCTTTTTGAAGCAATTGTGAATGTCGTTTTTTACTTAATTTCCCTTTCTGTTAGCTTGTTATTGACATATTAAAAGTGCAACTGATTTCTGGATATCAATTTTGTACTCTGCTACTTTCCTGAATTCATTTATCAGTTTTAGTAATTTCTGGGTGGAATCTTTAGGGTTCTCTATGTACAATATCATGTTACCTGTGAATAAAAGCAGTTTTACTACTTCCTTTCTAATTTGGATACCTTTTACTCTTCTGGTCTGATTGCTGTGGATAGGACTTCCAGTACTATGTTGAATAAGAGAGGTGAAAGCGGACATCCTTGTCTTGTTCCCAATTATAAGGGGAAACCGAACACTTGTAGTTTTTGCCCATTGAGTGTGATGCTAACAGTGGAGTTGTCATATGTGGCCTTTGTAATGTTTAGATATGTTCCTTCTAGTCCCACTTTGCTAAGAGGTTTTTATCATAAATGACTGCTGGATTTTGTCAAGTGCTTTCTCTGCATCAAATTATAGCATCATGTGGTTTTTATACTACATTTTATTTATATGGTAAATCACACATATTGATTTGCAAATGTTGCTAATATTGCATCTTTTGATTACTGTATCTTTTGATTATGTTTTGAAATTGGGAGTGAAGATACTCTAACTTTATTCTCGTTTTCCAAAATTGTTTTGGCTCTTCTTGTTTCTTTGTAGTTCCATGTAATTTTAGTATCAACTTTTTCATTTCTGCTAAAATAGTGTGCTGGGATTTTGATAAGGATTGTATTAAAACTGTAGATCAATTAGAGGAGAATTATTATCTTGATAATATTGAGTCTTCCAATTAAGAAGCATGTAATATAATATCCAAGCACGTAGATCTCTTTTATCGTCTTTAATTTTAATCACAAACAATGTTTTTAATCACATGTTTTAATCGTCTTTAATCACAACAATGTTTTGTGATTTTAGGGTACAAATGTTAATGATTCTTTTACTACATTCATTTCTGTTTTGGGGTATTTTTTTGATGCTGTTGTGAATGAATTGCTAACCTAATTTCATTTTGAATTGTTTGTTGCTGATATACAGAAATTCAATTGATTTTTTATCTTGCTTTTCTGTGCTAGTACTATGCTGAAATAGTTCTTAGTTATAATTAGTTTTTTATGTATTCTTTTGGATATTCTATATTCAGTAATTGTCACTAGTAAATAGACCATTTTAGTTATTCATTTTTATCTAAATTCCTTTAATTTCTTTTTCTTATTTCATTGCAATGGATAGAATCTCTAGTGCAGTGTTGAATAGAAGTGATAAAATTGAACATCTTTGCTTTGTTTCCTATTTTAAGAGGGAGTTGGACAGTCAATTAAACCAATTTATGTTTCTGAGATAAAAGTCTTGGTCTTTATGTATATTTTTTTACATGTGAGATACAGTTTTCTTATAGTTTGTTTAAGTTTTTGTCTATATTCATATGAGATATTTGATTATAGTTTTCTTGTGAGAATTTTTGTCTTGCTTTAATACTAGAAAAGATTGACCTCATAGAATGAGTTGGGAATCTAATTTCCTTTTTACACAAAATAATATTTTCTTTATGTCTTGATATTTTCTTTTCTCACCTTCAATATTAGCCATAAACTCTCACCAAACACCTTTCCCCTTTCTTGCTAATCACTGCTAGGAAATAAAGAATGGTAAATGACAATAAGAAATGTTCAGAGTTTGAGAATAACAGAAGAAAAATACTCACAGTTATTGTTTTGATTTTGATATCCCTCGTTCCTGTTTTGGTATGACATCTACTGTTCTCTTTATAAACCTTTCTTAAAGAAGGCCCTTTCACCACCAAGTGAGTGTGAGTATTCTGGTAGGTGGGACAGTGTGTCAAGTCAACTATTTTAAGGGAACACCTCATGGATTTTATAACTTGCTTCAGAAATTGTCACCTTACATATCATTATATTTTAGCCTTGATTATATGGTTTTATTAAGTCATTTATTGCTCTTCAGAATTCACATCTACATAAAGGAAGTAAAAAACTCATTTCTTAAGTCCTTTTTCTAAGTCTGATATTTAGTATCCCTACAGAAATCTATGAACAAATTACCATTATCTTATATGCAATCACAAATATATTTCAGAAAAAATTCTGATGAACTCTAATGTATTTATAGAATATAATTTGTAACAGAGAATACATTAAAAACTTTATAGGTATATTTATTGTAATTGCTGTGACACATTTTCTTATAGTTTAAGTTGATTTTGATTTCTGTATTGTATACCCTCTTTTTCTTTACTATTTATTACTTCCTTATTTTATACAACTTTATTGAAAGTTCTATGATTTATCTTTGCCCCTGAAAATATATTCCACATAGATGCAATTTATGAAATAACTATGAATCCATTCATTTATTCTCTCAACATATGTTTATTGAATACCTACTCTGTCCTAGTAGACACTAGAGATACAGTCATGAACTAAACAGGAAGAGGTTTTTCTCCTAATAGAGCTTTTACTCTAGAGGAGGAAAATGGACAAAAATAAATAAATATATAATATGCTATACAGTGATGATTGCTATGAAGAAGAATAAATAAGTTTATTTGAGACAAAGAATGGCAGAAGGGATGATTGGGTAAGACATTTTTGCTAAGGAAAATGAATGACATGAGGCAGTAAACCTGGCAGACGTCTTGGAGGAGATGTTTCCAGGGGAAGGAAACAGCGTATGCCAACTTGAGGGGGAACCCTGCTTTGCACATTAGAGGAGAAGCAAGGAGGCCAGGGTGGTTGTACTGAACAGTAAGGGGAGATGAGGTCAGAGCAGAAGGGTGTCAGACCATATAGGATATGGAGGCGAATGGGAGAACTTTGGGTTTTGTTCTAGATATGGGAAGCTGCTGGAATGTTGGAATAGAGAAGGTTATAACTTGGCTTAGTTTTTAAAACACTTGTTTTGTGAACAAAAACAAAGGAAATAAAGAACAGACTTTAGGAAAGCAAAAGAAGAAGCAAGAAGAAAAATCATTGCAACTTCGACAATCCAGAAGGAGATAATGGTGGCTTTGGAGAAGGATTTGGGAGTCGACATGAGGAAGAGGACTCGATCATATGCATATTTTGAAGTTTGAGCTGGCAGGGTTTGCTGCTGGTGGGGAGGGAGTGTGACAGAAAGGAAGGAGCAACATAATGACAATGTTTTTAGCTTGAGAATCTGAAAAGCTTGTGATGCTGTATACCAAAATGAGGAGACTAAGGAAGGGAAAAGCAAGTTTTAAAAGAAAAAGAGAAATAAAATATTTGGTTTGAGAAGTATTACCATATTTGAACTGAAAAAGGAAACCTACTTAAAAAGAATAAAGTATTTACATGAGGGGCCTCGGTACATTCAGAGAAAAATAATTATTCTCCATTATTTCCCGCTGCAGGTTGTTTACCTTCATAACAACAACATCTCTGCTGTTGGATCCAATGACTTCTGCCCACCTGGATACAACACGAAGAAGGCTGCTTATTCGGGAGTGAGCCTTTTCAGCAACCCAGTTCAGTACTGGGAGATTCAGCCATCTACCTTCCGATGCGTCTATGTGCGCTCTGCCATTCAGCTTGGGAACTACAAGTAACTCCCAAGAAAGCCCCCATTTTTATAATGGCAAAATCCCATTAATGTCATTGCTCGGAAAAAAAAGAAAATGAAAGCTAGATATTGAAATTCTAACTGCAATGTGGATGTTTTTTCCCACATGACTTATTATGCATAAAGCCAAATATGCAGTTTAAATAATTGCCTACAATAAAAATATTTTGCCTGAATTCTTTTTTGAAGCTTTCTGTTGATGTTAACTGAGCTATCGCAGATATTCTTATTTCACTAAATGTAAAATTTGGATAAAATATGTATGTCCAAAATTTAGTAAAGCTTTTCTTTTTTAATTTTCAAGAGAAGTCAAATTTAAAAAGCATCAATCTTCTGTAACTCATAGGATGGTTAGTGCCTTTGACTTAAAATCAAAAGTCAAATTCCAGCTTTGTATTAATTAATCCCCATTATTACTGGAAGAGCCTCATTTGACAATATGTAAATTCAATATAGGCTATGTAAATTTTTAAATGTCATTATTTTGAAAAAAATAAATTCACAAGTTCACATTCAAAAGTAATATTGTATAGAAGTATAATTGTAAACCTTTCCTAAAATTAATTTTCTGAAAAGAGTAGACATTGCTTTCTTGATAGAAACAGCACATTCTTTCAAGTTCTTAGGTATTTCTTCTGCTCCTGTCCTTTCACATTTGTGTATTGTAACTTACATTATCTACATTCAATGTTAAGCTGGTTAAGCACAAAACTGACTTTCTGATGGCTTAGAAAAGTGATATTTTATAGTTACTAAGATCTAAATCAGCCTTAAAGTTATCATGAGTATAATTTTAGGCTGCTTACCTAAACATTTCCATCATTACTGGATGTATTAGATATTTACTGCATTTAGTTAAACCTTCCTTCGATTTCAGACTGTTTTTTCAGGATTTAGAAACAACTATCAAAGCAGACCATTCAACAAGCCCGGGGAATGGGATTAATTACCAAGAGTAAATATTTATCAAAAAGTGTATTTGTTCCATCAATGTCTAATAAGTAAACATGTGAAGACAGTTTGTTTCTTTTACAACGTTGAATGTTTTAGGGTTGTAAATACAGAAAACCAAATCCAAGCTTGTTTAAACTATAAAAATAAATACAAAATAATCCTTCTATTCGGTGAGCCTTTAGTTGCAGTTCGATAGAATTCTAGCTGAGTTTCTCTGCATTCTTTCAGCTCTGCCTTCCTTCATTACATTCTCTGGATGGCTTCTCTTGTGTTTGCAAAACAGACATCTCACCTCATAATTTATCCCATTCAGAACACAAAAGTATGTTAGCACATTTCCCAGGAGAAGTCATGAGATTCGTTTTGATTTTTGCATACCAGCCTCACAACCCTGTAAGAGTCAATTACTCCCATTTTGTAGAAAACTAAATTGAAGTCAGTAGAAATAACTTTCCTGTAGTTAAATACCTGCTAAATACTTGCAACAAGGCTTTTTCTTTTTTCTTTGCAAAAATGTGGGGTCTGGTAGAAAACAGAATTTACCCCAGAGAATTCACATGGAAGTGATTTAATGAAGGGACTGTGACAGGGTAGGCACAGAGTTTATTGCATCAAACAAGGGGCAGTGAGACACCCAGAGACTGGTGATGGCATCAAGCCATTGCCACCATTAGCTGAATGCAGGGGAAGAAAGTGAGTTTCTGCAGCCAAGTGACAGGACAGCTGTGGAGTACTTTCGTGCCCAGGGAGCCTTGTTCCTGGAGGAACACAACTTCTACCAGAGGTGATGTACTAAAGCAGGGTACCTACTTTTCTCTCCTAATACAGATCCTGTCACTCACTGTTAAAACCTAAAGGAAAGACAACCATCAAGGGAGCCAGGCAGATGAAGTCCTCTCCTGGTGCAGGGCAAAGAGGAGAGGAAAAAGCGTCTGGGCAAGGCATGTGGAGAATAACTAACCCAGGCACTCTAATTACAATCATTGAGCAAATCCCATCAACCTCAGACAAACATTGAATTCATATCACGTGGTATCCCAGGCACTTCTCCTGAACCACAATGATTTCAGACTTTTTTGCATTGATCAAAGGTGCTGATATGTGTGTGTGTGTGTGTACACACACACACACACATCTATATATTTGATGAAACTTCATCAAATGATTAGCCGAATCTGGTTTTCCATTAATAAACATGAGGCCATTTTTATATCTTTGATTAAAACAGAGTTTTCTAATTTAAATAAATAGGTTAAAAATCAAAGTGCAAACAGAAAACTTACATTGTCAATATGAAGGGGCAGTCAGTTATGTGTTGTACATAAATTTGGCAGAAAACAAAAATAATATTTGGATAAGTATGAGAATCATGAGACTGCAAGCATAGAGCTCTAAGCTATTGCATTTAAAGTCACATTTTACTTTTTACTAGTTGCTGCTTGAAATGTACGAATCTTGGTGTGAGCTGTTTATTTTGGCTGGACTTTCATGAAGTGAACATGTTGGTGATATTTATTCACAGTCTGTATCAGTAACTGGGAGAGGCTATTTCTTGATTTAGCATTTACTTATTCATTAAATAAATGAGACATGAAATGACTCCTAGCAGGAAAACAAAAACAATAACAACAACAGGTATTTGTTTCTGGAATTTATTCAGTGAGTACAAATTACCAGCTTCTGGGTTAGGTTTTTTTTGGACCATGTACTTATTTGTCATGAAATCCCATAAGAATATATATTCCTATTTTACAGATGAGGAAATTGAGCTATACAGGAAGTACGGAGTCAGCAGTATAACCCTGATATGTGGTGATATAGTTATGCTTGGCCCTTGCTTTTGCAGTAGTTGATACCGTCCATAGCATTATCACGACCAGGGGTGGCGGTCTTAAACATAAAGAAGGGAATCTCGTCCCAGTTCTTAGCAGTTCTGCAGCATTGTGTGCACAGGTTGGGGCTTTGAGGTTCCGGTCCCACAAAGATAATAACTGCCCTTTCATTGAACACTATGCCTTAACCATATATGCAGTATCTCATTTAATTCTTACACTACCCCTGTGGGCTGTGTGTGGTTATTTCATTCCCTTTTACAGAAAAGCACATGGAGTCCCAGAGAGGTCAAGTAATTGTCCCATAGATACATAGCTTGTAACTAAGGAAGACAAATTTTCCATCATTTCAATGTGTTGCCTTCTGCTACTTTAGGGAAAAAATGTATCTCTGCCTAACGATAAAGAATCACTGAACATTCACAGTATCATCTTCAAAATATTGTGCAAGGCTATACAATAATGGGTAATCTTACCTGTCAGAAGTAGTGTCGTACATTTCAAAAATGAAGAATTTGTTCATAACAAACAGAAACTATCCTATAGCACTGTTTAATTTTGAAATGTCCTGTGTCAACATGGTATCTAGCCACTAGCCACACCTGTCTATAGAAAACCAGAAATGTGATAGAACTAAAGAACTGAATTTTAAATTTTACTTAATTTCAATGAATTTAAAATTAATAGCCACATATAACTACTTGATATCATATTGGATATCAATTTCTAAGTACTCCCAATGAGTTTAAACAGGACTTCCATGATAGAGAGTGGATTTCTATTCATGCAAAAATATTTATTAGGCCTGTGCCACTAGGGATATCATAATGACCTTAGGGTGATCATAATTTAATAAAGGATGCAATCATGTAACCAAAAAATAGAAATACGGAAGGGTAAATTTTATAACAGAAATGGGTGTACGTTACAGCAGAGCCTCAGAGGAAGAGTGAGCAGTTCTGCCAAGGGTAACAGAACAAGCACAGAGAGATACAGAAGACTTCACTGAGGAGGTAACGGTTGAGGTGGGTTTTGATGAATGCATACGAGTTCAAAAAGGAGATTTAGGAAAAGGGGCTACTCAAGGCAGAGTAAGCTCTAAGACTCGGGGTGCCTAGGCAAATCTCTGACAGACTGGCAGAAAGGGGGGAGTATTCACCCTCTCACCCTCCTTTACTTTCTTCTTATTTATTTATTTATTTTTATTTTAGTTGTTGTTCAAGTACAATTTTCTGTCTTTTACTTTACCTTCTTCTGAAGCAGAGGCAGTAGTTTATGATTCGATGTGGTAGACACAGAGTTAAGGACAGCATTAGAGGAAGCCACTATTTATCCTCTTCCCACAATATCTCCGAGTTGCAAAATACCAATTTCTTAGAATGTTCAGTAGGAGGGAGAAAATGCCTTTCTTCTCCTTGTCTCTTATGATCTCAAAAGATCCCATTCTCATAGTGAAAGGGGAGTTTCTGTTAGAAGGCATTCAGGAGTTCAAGGTCGAAACTGTCACTAGATTTTTTTTTTCCTGAGCTGGATCTTGAATCCAGCATTCTCCTCTCTAGTCCTGCCTCCTCCAAATTGTATCTTTCCTCTTAGGGAAAAGCCTGCAGTTACTATGCTGCTTAATTTATGACTGTGGGAGGGATGGGTGGAGATAGAAGAATGGGAAGACCATTTTGGCCTTTTATCTGCAAAGCAAAACCTGCAATACACCTTTTCCAGCAGCAAAGCTATTTCTAATTTTGTTTCAGGAGCAACGGGTGGGGGGTGGTATGGCCTTTCAGCACCCCTCTCTGAAGTATCCCATAACTTTATAACTTTCCTGTAGAATAAAGATACATGTGGTTCATGTCCTAGAATTCAACATTTGTTATTTGAATGACTTCAGAAAGTTACATAGCCTTTCTTGGACTTATTTCCCTGTCTGAAAAATGAGAATGAAAATGGCATACCTCTTATAGGTCAGTGTGTGAATTAAGTGAGTTAACACATGGCATTATCTTTCAGTCAGAGCCCAGCACACAAGGAAGGCTCAAATATGTTGGCGCTCTTGCTGCTGTTCCCCAGACTGCGTAGTTAGAGTTGCAATAATGTCAAGGAATATTAGGTCCTTGGACTGTGGTGTGGTCTGAAATTGTGTGTTTCAAACAAGCTCCCAGGAATGTTGCTGTTCCTTGATTCAGACTCTGATGAACAACTGACAAGCAAAGCAATCGAGTCCCATCATTACCTATTGTACTACGTCTGTCTCTCGTCTCTCACTGGTTGGCCCTTGTGAGAAACAACCACTGTTTTAGTTTCCTAGGGCTACTGGAACAAAGTACCACAAACTAGGGGGCTTAAAATGACAGAAACTTATGCTCAAACAGTTCTACAGGCATAAAGTTCAAAATCAAGGTGGCAGCAGAGCTATGTTCACTCTGAAGTCTCCAGGGGAAAAGTCTTCCTTTCTTCTTCTGGCTTCTGGTAGCTCAAGATATCCTTGGCTTGTTGCATGATCATTCCAATCTCTGCCTCTGCACTCACATGGCTTTCTCTCTTCTTGTCTTGGATGTCTGCATCTATTCTCCTTTTCTTCTAAGGACCCTTGTTAAATTGGTTAGCGTACCCCTCAATTCAGTATGACCTCATCTTAACTTGATCTTCTGCAAAGACCCGATTCCCAAATAAAATCTCCTTCACAGGTACTAGGGATCACATCTGCACCATATCTTTTTGCAGGGACACAATTCAACCATCGACACTCTTTATTATTATAAAAAGTTCCCTAATTTTGTTCTTATTTTTATTAATACTGTTGTTTGATTGTGTGCAGTTTGCATAAGAGGTTGGAAAATGTGACTCTGCCTCTGACCCTTTGCAATTGGGTAAGCCCCCTAGATCCATTCATGTTTAACTAGGCCGCAATCCTTCCCGCATCAAAGGCAGTCATTTTACCGTATTCAAGTGACCCACATTTTCCAGAACACAGTGTTTATGTTCTTTCAATGCATTCCTCTTCAGTGACCTTGGTCTGGCAGAGAAAATTGTTATGTCGTCCTCATCGCATAAATCAGACATACTGTGGGTCTCCACTTTCCTTCTCGTTCATTCATTTTAATGCGTTGTGACTATTTTCTTTTTTCCTTCCTCCTTTTCCATAAGATAATGCTGTTCCAAGGAACTCCTTCATTCCACAGTTCATTGCAGCTGCAGAATCTCATTTCTTTATCTTCCATGCAAACAAAGAAACACCTGATCCCTCAAGTAAACTAAAAATGCTGTATATAACAATTTCTCAGTCATCCAAAGTTCCCGAGAGGCCCGGCCCAAGACTCCTCCTTAATGCACATGGAACTCTTCACAGATTTTACTGTCCTTCAGACTCTGAGCTCCTGCAGCACAGGTATAGGTTGCTGCACTGACATTGCAGCTATTTCATTCGTGATTTTGTTAGTCATTTTCACTTTCCACACTTATTGCTACAGCATTTCTTGTGGTGGATCTGTTTATGTGTTCGAGCAAACCATCTGTCACAGCGACTTGGTGTCACAGGTCTGTGACAGACTCTCAATTTCACACTGCAAAGTATGAATAACAGTGGGGAACGAAGAAAGTTCAACAGAGGAAAAGCACTGAACTTATTACAATCAAATACAGACATAAACATCCAAGAATGTAAAGTAACCCTAAAATGGAGTTAAATAGTTTTCAAGGAAGAAAAAGTCCGTGTGTTTCCCCAACGTAAGATAATTAGAAAAGGGTTGGATGAGATCACTGCTGAGCACAGGACTCCCAGCAATGTGTTAGCCATGGACACAATGTGTTAGTCTCCTGAAGGTCAGGGGACTTTCTGCCCGGAGCCTTATTGAAATAGGAACCACGAGGACTGCGGTAATTAATGCTTCCAGGCCTCTGTGAGCAAGCATGGAGACACAAATTAACTTAAAAATATAATCAAAATATCAAAATAATCTAAACCTTCTGTTCAGACCTGATCTATCTACTAGCAGAGATTGTTTTGTTTCTTCAATTCATATCTATTAAGGATCTAGTGTGCGCTTGGCACTCTCCTAGTGGCTGAGACAGGGCAATGAACAGTGTCTTGTGCTCACGTAGCAGATGGCACCAGCACTGTGGAGGGGACCTTTCGAGGCATGACAAATAAAATGGAAGAAAGTAAAGCAGGACTGGGAAATAGGAATGTGGGAGATAGGGGCTTGTTATTTTACACAGGATGGTCAGAGAAAGACATTCAGATAAGAGACATTTGAACAGAGATCTTAAGAGCTGAAGGAAGCAAGACAAAAAGAAAGAGCTCTAAATAGAAAGATGTGAGGAAGATTCTAGTAACAGCAGAGATGGCATATGTAAGCAGAGTACAGTGAGAAAGGAGAGGCAAAACGTGACGTGAGGTCAGAGAGGTAAAGGGAACCTAAATCTGGCAGGGCTTTTTGGGCCATTTTAAAGACTAACGTTTCCCCTGAATATAACAGGAAGCTATTGAAGGATTCTCAGCAGAGAAATGACTTGATTCAACCGCCTGTGAAAGAATACTGCTGGCCGTGTAGACTGTGGAGAGACAGGAACAGACACTGGAGGGATATTTAGGATGTCTTTGCAATAACCGAGCCAAACATGATACTGGTTTTGAGCTGGATAGCAGCAGAGAAGTTGGTGAGAAGCGGTCACAGGGTGGAACTGTTTTGAAGATCCACAGGACAAGGATGCCTGAGAGAGCAAACGGGGCGGGTGGGATATGCAAGAGCAACAATAAAGACAGACATTCTTCTTCCAAGAATTTCGACCTGAGCCACTGGGAGGATGAAGTCACTGACTTGAGATGGGAAAGACTTGGAGGAGGTTGAGGTGGAGGGGATGGAAATCAACAGTTTGACTTCGGATGTGCTCCTTTGGCGATGCCTACTCAATTTCCATAGGGACATATCAAGGAGGCTATGTGGATCTGGGAGTCAAGCTCAGGGGAGAGGGCCGAATTGTGGACATAAATTTGGAAGATACCAGAATGTAGATTATCTTTCTTTACCAGAACAGAAACGACTTAAGTCCGTTCAAACCAAGCAGTCACACTGTACATATTAGCAACACATTTTGCAAGGCCAATCCTGGCCTTCTGCAATGTTCCTGTGGTTTCCAAGATAAATAAACATATTCTGTGTTTCCCACTGGATGCCTTTGCTGAGATCCTGTCAGCATTTCCAAAACAGTTCCTACTTGAACAACACCAAGACAAACCTCTTGAGGAGAAAGGATAGTATTATTTTTGAAAACAAATCCCTGTTTTTCTCTCATGAGTTTCAAACTGTACAAAAACAGTCTAGTTCCTGTTTCCCACAAAATCTCACATTAACAAAAGCGCAGCTTGCCTTAAATGTGGGTTGATAACGTGCTGACGGTTTGACAGTTTTGAACAGACAGTCCTGTTCCATAAAAGAGGGTGTATTCCTGAAACTGCAGGAGGTCTTGGGGTGCCTTGGCCACTGTAACCAGAACATTTAACTAAAAAGTCATGGAAACGTGTATAAATCCCACAGCTAACATCATTATTCCAAAGAATCCTAGCATAAACAATTCTCTAATGCCTTGTATTGATCACTAGTTTATAAGCAATCCATATGTTCACTTAATCTGCCACTAATGTGTACAAAAATTAAACATTTCTACTGAAATAATTTACCTTTACCCATCTTTTCATGAAACCAGTATGTGTACATGTCAGGGGGGCATGTGACAGGCATGTCCTCCTCTAATAGTTACATGTGCTATGCAGAAAATAAAAGTTTAATTAATTTAATTATTCATTCATGTATTTATTACTTTATTTCACACATTTACTGAGGATTTACAGTATCACAGGAATGATGCTAGATCTGGATACAATAAAAAAATTACATTTTCTTCCCTGTAGTAAAAACTATGTGATGTGACAGTGAGATATTATTTCAACAAACTTTAGAAATGAATGAAAAGATAATATATGAGATGTTTCTGGGAGGAAATGAAAGTCAAAAGTATTGTACACCCATTCATGATTAAAAATTATAGTGTGAGACGAATTTCCTGTGGTTGTCCTTGACTTCAGGAAAAACATCTGGAACACTGTAAGCAATACAAGGCCACCTACAAATCACAAAGCTTTTACTGAGGTCAGGGAAATGATAAACAGAGCTTATGAGACCAGATGTGCCTGGATGCTGTTATTGTGATTAAGACCCTTCTCAAGCCATCTGGATTAATAAATGAATTTTTTAGGGTATATTTTTCTAACTTCAGCACTTCTCACGGATAGATATACTAGAGCTCTATTTCTCTGATAGGAATGACAATAGAGTTAGTACATTTCTGAAAAGCAAAGTGAGTGCAAAAATCTCTAACTACCGGTGAGCAAGATGAACGAGGTAACCTAGGTTTGAAAATTGTCATGTTCACAAAGCCTGCCATTTTTCCTGACATCCACTGTCCGCTTTTAAACTCTCCTCTCAGAAACAATGCCTAAAGCCCTAGTTGGCAAAAGCTGGAACACAGCTAACAACGTCATCGCTCTTTTCATCTATTGCTAGGACTCCTTGACTCTGGCCCATCCTGACTATAGCAAAGAGCAAACTGGTTTGATGTAGTTGTTGTTGTTTCGCATTGGGCAAACATTTATTTTTTTTCAATTCTATTGATATATTACGGACACCTATTGGTATATAACTTACACCTTAAATAGAAATTTAAGGTGTAAGACATAACGATTTCATATTATATATACATATGTATATCAAAATCCTTTCCACAATAAGTTTAGTGAACATTTGTCATTTTATGTCCACTCTCTGGATGTTCTTTTGGTAACCGTGACAGTGAAGATAGCCCTGCTAGTTTGTATTGATATGGCAGCTTTTGTTGACAAGTGTGTTCACTGATATATTCTCATCGCTGTTTTACAACCAATAGTGCAATTAATTTACATTTTGATAAGAAAAAGAGACAAAAATAAGTAATTTAAAAGAGCTGTGGTGAAAAATGAGATTAAACATAGGCCTAATTCCTTAGCTAGGGGATAAAGAGTTTAACTGCTAACGAGAATTGGGAAAGGAAAAAGTCTCTCTTTCTGCCCCACATTCTTAGTGATAGCCCTCTCCCCCTCCACTCCCTTACTCTCTCATTCATCAGTTCCATCCTTGTCATAGCCTGAATGTTTGTGACCCCCCCCCCCAAAGTTCATATGTTGAAACCCTGCTCCACAATGTGGTGAAATTAGGAGGTGAGGCCTTTGGGAGGTAATAGCAATTAGATGAGTTCATGAGGCTGGAGCCTTCCTGAGTAGGATTAGTGCCCTTTTAAGTCCCAGAGATCTTGCTTTGCTCTGCTCCACACCACCAGAGAATGCAAGGGTAAGTTGGCCATCTGCAACCCAGAACCAGGTACTCATTAGAACCCAACTGTGTTGGCACTCTGTTCTCAAATTTTTAGCTTCCGGAACTGTAATGAATATATTCAGGTTGTTTATAATTCATCCAGTTTATGTTATTTTCTTAGAGCTGTCTGAAATGACTAAGATAATTTCTACCATCCTTGCTCCATGAACAGGTCAGAACAGAATCACGGGAAGGTGCATGGGCTTGCCCAGGCCCAGGTTTCACAGCTAAGGGAGAATCTGCTAGGGGCTCCAGGCTACCCATGTGGAAGCCTGAACTGTAGCCTCAGAATCTAAGTCAGCTCCTGGGCCAGCAGGGAGCATCCATAAAGAGTAAAAGTCTCTGGTCAAATGGACCTGGGATCGTCTCTGTTTTGGTGTTTACAAGCTGTGTGACATTAGGCACATCAGTTTATCATCACTCCAAGCTTAAAATGGAGAATAATAACAAAGACACCTCCCTTAAAAATTACTTAGGACAATTAACTGAAATACTATATGTTAATATATAAGATCCTCTAACATAAAATTAAAGAGAGAATTAAAGTTGTAGGGGGGAAAGGCACTGCTTTGAAAACTATTTCTCTAGGAAACAAAATTTTAAAAGTTCTACTCTAAGTAAATATTGAAAAAGTAATATGTATGAAATAAGAGATACTGAGATGGAAGGAAATAGAGGGCTAAATGATAGGCAGAATTTAAAGAAATAAAAATGCATTATGAGAAAAGTAATCACTTGCAGAAAAAGGGAAAACATCCTCAGCACTGCAGAAAGAAGGCAAAAGAAAAGAAACAAAGGGATGAAATGTGATGACAAATGAAGACAGAATGAGAAAACTATCCCATGAGCTCTTGCTGTTCTTTAAAAAGACACTAATTCAAATAGTGCAGAACGAATAATCAAAGGAGAACAGGAGAAACATTCTCTGAGTAGAGATTTGAATCTGCTGCTCAAAAGGGCACCCATGGAGGATCAAAAAATTAATGCAAGGAAATCAATCTTAATGAAACCTGCCTGACGAAGTATTTGGATTTCAAAACACACGAAAAATCACACAAGTCATGTGACACAAACAACAACAAATGAAAGAGTCTGTCTACAAAGGGAAAATGACTGTGTTTGTTTTGGACTTTTCTACAGGATGGAACTGCAAAAGAATTTTGATAAAATTTGTAATTATTTGTATGCCCTCTTTTATTTCCCTAAGACCTGGGTTATAGTAGGTCATAAATAAGCATCTGTTAACTAAATTAAGATGGAGTAAATACAAATGTGAGTAGAGCAAGCCTTTGTAAATGTCTGGATTTTTTTAAACTTTATTTTTATTACATTTATTTGGGTGACACTGTTAAATAAGACCATATAGGTTTCAAGTGAACATTAATTACTATGATGCATGATTTATATACTGCATTTGTGCCCACCACCCAAAGTCAGATCATCTCTGTCACCATTTATGTGACCCCCTTTACTCTTTATTACGTTCCTCACCCCCTTCCTTCTTGTAATCATCATGCTGCTGTCTCTTTCAATGAGTTTCAGTTTTATATCCCACATGTGAGTGAAATCATGTGGTTCTTAGCTTTTTCTGACTGGCTTATTTCACTTAGCATGATATTCTCAAAGTCCCTCTGAGTTGTCACAAATGGCAGCTTGTCATTTTTTCTTAGGACAGAGTAGTATTCAATTGCATGTATGTACCACATTTCCTTTTCCAATCACTTGTTGAAGGACACTTCAGTTGTGTCCATGCCTTGGCCACCATGAATAGTGCTGCAATGAACACAGGGGTGCATATAGCTTTGCAAATACATGTTTTCAAAGTTTTTAGGTAGAAACATAGAAGAGGGGTTGCTGGGTCATATGGTAATCTGGTTCTTAGCTTTTTAAGAAACTTCCATACTATTTTTCATAGGAAAGAGAATAATGCATTGAATTTTAAACAAGGAGTATGAGCTTTACTCATTAAATATTAATTAGTGTACCTGTTTTTCAACTATATTTTCTGATATTCATTATCAATATTTCTACATTTTTATTATCCAAGAGAACACAGTATGATTTTCATTACCTTCATGTTATTGAAATGAACATAAGTGGTTTCTCATCAATATACTATAGAGTTATTGATTTGTTCATCCAAAATCAGGACAATACTTTTTGATAATCTGTCAGCAAGTACTACCAGCATAACACCCAAAGCATATCCTCAACATTTCCCCTTTTTGTCAGTTGCAATCAAATCACACCATCACATCTCACCTGGGATGTGACGTATCCTGAGTGATTTTCCTGCTTCCACGCCCTGCCTTTCTCTGCTCCATCCCATACAACCCCACTTCTACAAAATGCAATTTGTAGGGCTGTCTGCAAGCAATTCTTTGTCCAACTCTCAGCACTACCATGCCGAGCTCATCCTACCTGAGGACATTTATACTTGCTCTTCCCTTTGTCTGGGACCCTTGGTCTGTGCTCCAATGCCATTCCTATGACCACTATTTATGAAACAACATATATTTTCCTCACTTTCCATCCTTTTACCTTGTTTTCTTTTCCATAGTACTTAAACTATTTTCTAAGGTTATCTCAGTTTCTCATTTATTATATTTTCTTCCCCAAATAATTCCTTGTTTGTCTTATTTGCTCCTATATGCCAACAACATAGGTTAATTTAGATTCACAGTTGGGCTTTCAATATATCTTGACTGAACAAATGATTAAATACATGAACAAATGCCTCAAAAAAGGAGTCTGGTTGTTTAGTTTCTGTATTCACCCTCAAGCTAACTACTTAAGTTGTGAATTTTTGTCCAAAACTGCAAACCAGCTGCTTCTATCCATCTTCTTTTCTTTTCCTTAATTTGGAGTGTTTGGAGGAAGGTCCAATCAACAGAGATGATTTGTAACTTGCATACTGCCAGAAGAATCTGGGGAAGTAACTCCAACACTAGAAGAAGAATGCAAGATCAAGGTGACACAGTATTAGTAGATTTAGGAAAGTCTTCATCACTCTTTGTAGCCCCCCCACAGATATCTGCATTTTGAGATGGTATGAGCAATTCTGATACTGAAAATTCATTCTTTTCAACAAAGTTTCTTTCATCTTTGCCATAAATGTCCAAAGAATAGTTGATGAGAGAGAGCTAGAGATGGAGATAGAGAAAGAGGCAGGGTGGGGAGAAAGAGGCAATGAGTGAGGAAGGAAGGAAGAAGAGAAAAGAATTGAGAGAGAGGAGAAAGAAAGAGAGGAAGGAAAATTGTTTTATTTCAACAGCTGAACCAAATTAGAAAACCAAATGACATTCTCTGGGTTGGATTCTTAACCCAGAAAACTGCAGTTGTGGTAAACACCACATTATTTTTAGCAAGTAAATTAGGGAAAATCACATCTGTAATACCAGGTTCTATAAACGTTGGTGAGTAGACAGATACCTTAGGACACAGTCTTCAGAAACTGTAAAGTATTGTTACTGGTGAAATGGAAAATTAGAGTTAATGAAGTTTAAAAACAGTCACCTAAAAAATTCCTTTTTGCAAACTGAGCTAAGGTTTGTTTTGGGTTTGTCTATGTTTATCCTAGGCAGAACGTCTGAAAAGCCTCATTTTGTTGTATCAGACTGTACATCTATTGAAAAACAGTATTTCTTTGAGATGAGGTAATTATTTCTGAGTACCCAGAGCATTTTCTTCAAAATAAATATAGGCATAGAAATGAGGGGAGATGTGCTTGAAAAATACGTTAAATATTTATCACATTATTGGGAAATGGAATTTGTAAAACATATCATTTTACTTTTCATTACTATATCTTTTGTGAAATTTGTATCAGGAAGCGTAATTTCATTTCATAAAACTATAATTGTCACAGTGTAAAAATTAGAAGTTTTTAGGGTTTTTTTGAGAAGATTATGTTGATATTAAGCTGTGTAAAATTATGATACTAAAGCTAAAGGGCATCTTTAGTTGAAGGAGATGCTTGGTTCAATGATTTCATTTTAACTTGCTTCATTGTCTGGTGTATAGGCCATGCAAGTACATACTGTTATATCAACACAAATACAAATTATGAACTTTTGTGTTGCACTTTTACTGATTTATTTGAATAGAAATGTTTCTACTTTATTACATAATATGGGTATAATTTAAATAATATGTTCTATTTTATTATGTGTATGTACCCCACGGTCACTGCCCATACGCTTAATCTTCCATTTTATAATTTCTTTCCATTTTCTATTATATAGTGTGGAGAAAAACAATGTCCTGATTATAAATCACTCCAGTAACCCAGGGATTACTGGATCAAAGACAGTGAACATTTCAGTGCACTTGGGCAATTACAATTGTTTCATGAATTAGTATTATTTTTTAAAGATTTTCTTCATTTACTTTTAGGGAGCAGGGAAGGGAGGGAGAAAGAGAGAAAGAGAAACATCAGTGTGTGGTTGCCTCTCACGTACTCCCTACTGGGGACCTGGCATACAACCCAGACATGTGCCCTAGGCTGGAAATCGAACTGGCAGCCCTTTGGTTCGCAGGCCAGCGCTCAATCCACTGAGCTAGGCCAGCCAGGGTTGAATTAGTATTATTTTATGGGTCCAAAATGGTAACTTATTTTCTCTGTTTACTATTAGTTTCGTTATTGTTTTCCTACCTAGTTATACCTCATTAACTTTATTATAATGATGAGTAGAGAGCCCACAGAAGTTAAATGATCATCCAGGAAAAAAAGAAACAGCAAATTAGTGAAACAGCTAATACTACCAGTTCAAGTATGAGAGACTGTTAAATCTGTGAGTCAGCGCATAAACATTTTTGAAACACAAATTATTTGAGAAATAGAAGGTTTAAGAGACTCATGCAATGCATAAGGATCGAATTTAAATGATTTCATGATGCAGCCTAAGAAGTGTGGGAAAACTCTGGTATCTCTCAACCTTTTGCAACATCTCACATAGTTGCTGAGCTACCTCCATTATGGGTTAATTCTTACAGGATATTCAAGAGACTTCAAATAGATTCCAGAACCCTTTGGTACATAAAAATAGTTTTAGCTATGAGTGGAATAAACTGTGATCTTCATCTATGTTTTCCAGTATTTGACAAATGTGTGAATGCCTACCCTGCAGAGAGCATTGTGAGAGGTGCTGGAGGTACCACAATGACAACAACAACAGGAAAAGCAAGTGCGGCTGTCATTGTTGAGGGACATATAGGCACACATGCACAGAGTAAAATAAAATTAAATAAAAGGCAAATTGTAATAGGTGCTGTGACAGAAACAAAAGAGTAACTGAGGCTGCTAGGCAACATGCTGAGAGCAGGGCTCAAGGGCTCAACAAGGATCTGAATTGAGTTGGGGGGTGGTGGTGGAAAGGGTTAGTGAGACCACTAGGACCCAAAGGGATATGGCAAACATGAGAGGCAATATTGTTTAACTCAAAGACAGTACAGCTGGGATTTCATGGAATTTGGAAGGTCCTGTTTCTGAGGCCTGATTTTCTTCATCTTTAACATATCCTTGATACTTTGTATTTCACTGGGTTTTAATAAGGATTAGGTCAAAGTGAAAGGGATTCTATATTATAAATCACTAAAATGTTAATGATCACTATTATCTTTGTCAAGAATGGTAACCTGGTGAATTTCTCTGGCTATCACTACCATAAAAGACTCTTCTAACAAACCAGGCCTTATAATACACTACTGCCATAGCCCTGCATCTACAGCTGGACATGTTTAAAGAAACCTGGTTAGACCTGGTACATTAGAGTCACAGTCTTAAAACACAGGATAATATCTTGAACATCTTTCACTAGTTCAGTTGGAAAGATTTTTGTATTGGTGGGGGAGGGCCACCTGGGAATTTGATTTGTGTTTGAACCCTGACTCCTTTCCCAGTGTTATTTTTTCCTTTTTTTTTTACATTCAATAATATTCTTGCACAGAGAGTGATATTTGGAGTTGAGGAAGGAAGGCATAGGGCTCAAATTAAATCATAGGTTAATTACATTTAAGAAAGACTAACTTTGCCTTTTTTCTAATGTTCTCAAAATATATACTATAAGAATGTTCTTTATGCTATAGCAGATGTAAGCAAAAATCCTATGTAGAGGCTAATAAATTAAACTAGTGAATCTAAAAAATAACAAAAATTCTCTTCTTTTGTTCACTTCCTTGTTCTTTTCAGTCCGTCTGTGTGGGCAGCATACATAGTGAGCACTAAACATGGGCACATGCACACACACCTATGTACATAGAAAAATAACATGTGTTCACATTTATCGCAAAGTAAATGGAGGAGCATCAAAGGGGAATATAATTAAGAAGTAGGCAGGAGAATGTGGATGGAGGGGACTCAGCATTAATGAGGACCCTGGTGATGCTGATGGACAAAATGATATTAGAAATTTGAAGAAGTGTTTTCCACGGTTGCGAACCATGATCCAGCATAGCAGCGCAACTGTTTCTCTATTTCAATACTCACCTTCTTCTTTTTTCCAAAGTGGCAGAATGAGGCTATGAATCATTTAAGGAGTCCATTCTGAGTCAGGATCGTGGTGATCACAGCACCGTGCAGGCTGGCGAGCTCTCAGGCCTCCTTCTCCTGGTTGCCCAGACTAGTGCACGGCGTCACTTCTGGGAAGAGCAACCCACATACCCACAGGCAAAATTCTCAGTGTACTTTACAAGTTATTCCAACGTCTGTTCCCAGAAGAGACATTAGCCAGTCTCAGAATAATTTGTTTTAGTTTTATTTTCCCTAGCTTCCAAAAGAATATGAAATTCACAATCTGGTGATGTAACAGCTTAATTACTCTACTAATGATCATGTCTCAGTTACTCTTCCTAACTGATTCTAAAAGCTTAAAAGTAGAAAGTCTAAGCCTCTAATGTTAGAGTATAAATTAAGAAATACTGTGTGGTATAGCTATAACTGATATCTGAAAAAAATATTATCAAACACATTAGAAGTCATAGATCTAAAGAGCAGAGTTTCTTCTAAGCAAACATACATTTGGAGATTTCATTTAAAGGAAACTATAGTTCCAAAAAATTCTTTGGAAACTGTTGTGGGTGGAATAGTGGCTTATCAAAGGTGTCCACTTTTGAATTCCCAGAAGTTGTGAATGTTACCTTAGGTGGCAATGCTGCTGGACTTCAGGGTGCTGCATCTAAGTTCATGGAGATATCCTGGATTATCTGGGTGGAACTAATGTACTCACAGGGTGTTTAAAAGTGGGAGGAGGAAGCAGAAGTGTCAGTGTCAGAATGTTGTGATATGATGTTTGAAAGGCCCACCTGGCCATTGCTGGTTTTGAAGATGATGGACTGAAGAGACACGACACTTGGGCATCTGTAGACCTGGAAATGGCAAGGATACAAATCCTCCCTTAGAGCTTCTGAAGGGATGCAGCTCCACTGACAGGTTCATTTTAACCTAGTGGAACTCATTTTGTATTTCTGAGCTCCAGAACTGAAGGATAATAAATTTGTGCTGGTTTCAGCTATTAAATTTGTGGTGATTTGAAACAGCAGCAATAGAAGACTAATGCTGGAACTCACCTGGGTCCCTTCTCCTCCTCCCTCACTATACTTGAGTCCCTTTGTCCTTGGTTTTGATAATGGAGAGTCAACCACACAAGTGATAATTTGGGAGTCATAGTTAAACTTCAGAAGTTACTCAAAGCCAGCCAGAGATGGTGGGGGATGAATCATTGTGGAGAATTGATGGCCACATGACTACCCCAGAGATAAGAGGCCACGGACTCAGAATCCACGATCTCTTGTTGTAGGGATTAATCAAAATACTAAAATGAACAAAAGAACCATAAAACAGATCCTAGTAGCCACTCCTTCCTTACCTTAGTTCCCTGACACCAGGAAAATACATTGTGTTCCACACTCAGATTCCATCTTGTGGAAGATAGTGATGAGGGAATTAAATTCTGGAAGGCTAAGGGGTAATCAAACTTGAAAGATAATGTCTAAAGAGATAGAGGTTAACAAAATGTCAGTTAGTAAGTTCAAATGTCCTACCATCCAATGTTGGTGAAAGGGAGATTTAAAGAATGAAAAAATAAATATTCTAATGTTCTTTGTACATCTGAATACACTGCGTTAATTTTCAAGCAACATAAATAAATACTCTGTGACCAGCTAGCTTCCACACTTGCATTCTTTGTGGATTGAATATATCGGCATGAGGCAGGTCATGCTGAACACATCTCTGCTTCTGTGGTGGGGTCTTTCTGTTTAACCATGAATTTCCTCCACTAGAGTCACACATTTTCATTAAAAATAAAAAAGGCAGAGACACTATCTCCTTAAGGGAACTGAAAAAGCATAAGAGTCATAAAGGTGCTCTATAACCAATTCAGGAGACCACAAGAAATCAGGCGTTTGGAATCTGAAGTCATTATTCAAAGATCATTTCAAGAGTGTTAAGCAGGGGGTTCCCCATGCCTGATATTAGCATAAGACCTCTATATTTAGGGTGATTGTATCTTCTACCCGAGGGACAAAACTAGACAAATGAACAGAATATATCTTACCATCTGCCATCTGATTATCCTAATCAGTTTTAATGATGATCACACACATTCAATCAGGATGTCCAAGGGATATCTCCTGGAACTCTACATTTCTTAGAAGTTCCTTAAATGATCTTGATCAACAGCCAACTTTGAAAATCATTGACTTATTCCAAAATCCGAGTTATGGCCAACTCTAAATGGAGGACCCAAAAGACATGGCTTTTTTTAATACCCAAATTTTAAACCAACAAATCATTAACAAGATTACTAGAATGTATCTGCCCTATTTTCTTTCTGACAACTTCAAAGGACTTCACGTGGTAACTCCATTGTTGTGCAAAGGAAGAAATTAGGTGTGGGTTGGAAGATAATAGGTTTTGGTGAGTATCCAAACATATATATTCTTCAGAGGGGAAGCTTAGAAACACACGAGAGTTTAAATATTGAAGTCATTATCATAAACACATCTTTGTGGTTTACGAATAAGTCCACTACAGCTTGTCTTTTAAAACCCCAGAGCTATTTTCTGAAATTTCCTTCTGAACCTTAGAGGAAACCATATAACTTTGGAAAATGTGTATCATCTGGAAGTGTATTAACTACTTTTTCTAACAGGTCAACTATTTCCTTGCAAATATAATTAAGGAAGGTATTTGTAATGAAAGGTACATATTAAATTTCAGGACCAAGGCTTTCAACACTAAAATAATGAATACTTACACCAATTTGTTTTCAGTGGAACTATTTCATAATGAGTCAACCTTATGTCATTTTCAAAACATGTTAAGTGACTTTGGTACTAAAAAACACACTTTAGAGTTATTTAAGTCTTCAAAAATTCATAGTTTTAGGAGGATATACCTCGTAGGAAAGTGTTCCTTTGTAAATAGATTAATCCCAAGATATTTTCAATCTTATATGCTACTTACATATAATTAAACTTTTAATTAATTTAGCTCCTTGGAGAATAATCGTTCTGAACCATCATAGTTAATCAGAAGGAAAAGGTATTTCTTTTGAACTTTGAGTATATCTAGAGTTTATCTATTCATGTATTCAGCCATGGAGAGCCAGGTGGTCCCATATAAAGGTCCCTCCATCCTTCTGTACATTTAAAAACCTCTCCCTCTGCCTGGAATTGTATAAACTATTCTGCCCTTAGCTAATCTCAGGTCATCCTTCACTGCTTGAGGTAAAACCTTCTTCAGAACATTGGGACCAGTTCTGCTGCTGCTGCTCTGTGAAACAGCGTCTTGTTCCTCCTGTAGAAGTTGCCACACGGTATCAACACTGCAACTCTCTCTTTCTCCTTTTTTAAATTTATACCTTTTCCACTTAGATCTTGGGCTTCTTGAGGTCAGTGTCTGGTCTCTAGTGCTATATGATGCCTAAATTTTTATAGACATTTATGTGTGGACTGATCATGAATTACAGTGTTTTTTTTTTCACAGAGTAAATCAGAATTTTTTAAACTATCTTACAGTTATGTTATAGTTTCGTATTGATTTTAACTTAAATTGCATATTGGGAAGAAGTTCCATAAGATGTTTTTCAGTGCTTACAATCTGTCAAGTTCTTAACTAGGTCCCGGCTACGGCAGTTAGAAGGGAGTATTTTTATGCAGTTGACTCATTCCCTGATTACATTACAATTGTATATGCCGAGTACTGTCTGTCTGCATTGCCACTTCTCTAGTTCAAGTCACCTTCTTAGTTTCTTGCCTAGACTAACATTGTTTTGTCCCATTTGGACTTTCTGCTTCCTTTTGTCATTCTATTACTTAACAGTCATTCTCGTCCCAAAGCACTTGAATGAAAATTAAAAGGAATAGATTATTATGACCTACTTGCACTGACCATCGTTATGTGCCCGATTGCAATCTGCATGCCACTTCAACCATCAGGATTTTACTATCTGCCACTCATTCCACGATTCTGAAACCCCTGCGTTGAACACTTTCTCCACTTCACCTTTTCTTACCCAGCTTAAATATTAATTTATCCAAGAGGGAGGCTTTCTCTGTGTTCCCATGCTTGTATTCTCTTTCACTGCAACTTATTCTTTTATTTTATAATAATTATAAGTTGTAATTTGTGTTTGTGTTTGCATGATACTTACAAATGTTGGTATAAAGTTAAACATTTGTGAATATTAAACCTAATTTCATATGTTTTAGCTTACAAAAATAAATCACTATATGCCTACAATGTTCTAGGTACTTTAATGTATTGACCTATTTAATCCTCTTAACTTCCCCATGATGGACATAATTAACCTTAGTTTACAAATGGGCAAATGAGGTCTAAAGGGTTTACGTACATAAAGTTAGTTGCCGAGCAGACAATAGACAAGACAGAAGCAAAGATTCCCGTCTCGGGGAATGTTTTGCTCCTATAAAATGCACAAGCTTCCATGTTCCTCTCTTTCACTCATGCTGAAAGTGGTGGACCTCCATGACAGACTAATAACTAACATTTATTGAGTGTTTATTGCATGCAATGGATTATTCTGAGAGCTTTATATACATTAACCCATTGAAGTTGGTTAACAAATCTGTATGAGATAAGCACCATGGTCATACCCATTTGAAGATATACAAACTGAGAAAGTGAATTGTCCAAGGCCATACAGCAGATATGTCATAATGCACTCAGCTGCTAGAACGTGTGCAGTAAACACACACACACACGATGCACACACACATGCACACAGATAGTTATGGAGCAGAAGGCAAAGGGCTTGGTATCATTATTTTTCTCTTTTTAGTTGGCATACTACAATGTGGATGTCCTTTGTATGTTACTATCTTAAATGATTATTACAAATGTTCCTATTTCACACCACATAAATCCAATTAAACGTGTGTAATTATGATACACATGGTACTAAACATATATAATGCCTTAACATCTGGCTGACATGTGTCACATAGTGACAGTGATGTGAAGCATGTCTGCCACAGGAGTTTTAAAGGAAATGTCAGAGAAACGTCTAGGTTTGAACTTTGAACTTTGAAACAAAACTATAATGCCATGGGAATATTACTTAAACTTCATCTTCTTTCAGGGAAAAATAATAGGAAATTTAACTCTTTTCTGCTTATTATCCTGCCAAAACAATTAAAGTCCACATCAGCAGTTTACATCATTGAAATGTTTCTTCTAGATTTAGTTGATTCATTAACTGAGATAAAAATAATGTAGAGAAAACTAGACCTAAAGGAAATAACTTTAACTTAAAAAATTTACTAAATTAATGGAGGTAACATTGGTTAATAAAATTATATAGATTTCCAGTCAACACACACATGATATATTATAGAATTGTACTCTTTCTAAAGTGAATTTATTATACTCAGTTAAAAGCTAGATATTCACACACACAAAAAAACTACATAGATAAATGCTAAGACAATCTGTTTTTGGATGTCAAAATGCAATATTTAAAAAATATAACTGTTCTTCAGATGATTTATAAAGTCACTGTGATCTTAATTAAATACAATAGTATTGCTTTTGATATAAAAATGTATATGAAAATCCATCTAAAAATAGACAAGTTGAGAATAACAAGCACTATTCTGAAAATTTACTTTGTCCACTCAGGAAATACAGAGGGAGAACCTGTGCCATGTCAAAGGGACAAATGAAGTCTCCATTCTCGGGCAAGTGGCAGTTTAGAATGTAAAAGCTATAAAATACACTGCTAAAAAATGACAAGCAACCTAAAATAATTCCAGAGAGTAGTAAATGGCAAGAAACTATAATACATTAAAATGATAGAGAATAACTACAGGAAGCTTGTATTTAGGTAGTTGGAATGTTTGGCAGAGAAACCTGAGAACTCAGGGACAAGAAGTCAATAATTAAAAGGTTTAAGGCAGCAATTCTCAAAGGGTGGATCTTGAGCCTTGAGACTCCTTCAGGGAGTCCACGATGCCGAAATTATTTTTATAACAATATTACTAAGTAGGAGAGGGTAAGGGGGGGTAAATGGTGATGAAAGGAGATTTGATTTGAGGTGATAAAAGCAAATACAATATATAGATGGTGTGTATACATCTCCCAAGTAAATTTCTGTGATATGAGAGTTCCTTCCTATGCACCAACCATAGCAACATATCACAACAGACTGAGTGAAGCAGCAGCTAAAAGAATCATGCTTTCATGTATTAAGCCATTTAATAAATATATTTGTAAAACTATAAAATAATTCCACTCTTCTTACTAAATATTTTTGGAAATTATAGGTATTTTTAATAAAAAGTTATTTACATAATCACATAAGAGATTCATTATTGTTATATTAATGAATTACTTAAATACTTAAACTACTTTTTAGTTTTAATTTTGAATATAGTGAATATTCATGGGTGTATCCTACACAGGAGGGTGACCCAAACAAACTGAATTTATCTTCTGGAGGGTGGGCCCCTTGTAGTACAGGCTTCCCCTGTTAGGTGAGTGTTCTAGGAACCCCTCTGTATCAGTGTACCAGCTGGCATTTTTGTGAGAGGGTGTGTTCAGCTTTAGTGAATTTTTTTGAAGACTTTCAGTGCATTTGCCCATTTCATGATGGTGATTTACGAGCACACCTGCACACATTGCACTGAGTGTTCAGCAGTTTTCGACCAAAACTTGCACGACTCCCATGCCCTACCCTCCTTATTCACCCGATCTTGCCCCAATGACATTTTTGGTTCCCCCAGATAAAGAAGTCCTCAAAGGGAAACATTTTGCTCATGTGGAAGAGGTGAAACAAAAAAAAAATGGCCAAAACACTAAAAGACATCAAAATCAACAATTTCAGAAACTGTTTTGAGCAGCGGAAAAATGTTTCGATAGATGTACTGCATCAAATGGAGAGTGTTTTGAAGGTTACTTAAGTTAAATATGTAAGAATAAATACACAATTTTTATAAATAAATTCTGTTTTCTGGGGTCTCCCTCATGTATTACTGGGGTCCGCAAAATATCCACACTTTTAAGAATATAAAGGGTACTGTGAAAACCACTGTGTTGTAGGCGAACATTTCAGTCAGCAAGAACTGGTAAAGGCTCTGAAGGAAGACCCATCTTGGCACAGCTGAGGGCTAGGGCAAAGACGAATGTGGCTAGGGCATAAGGGAGAAGGAGAGAAGAAAAATGAGATGGGTTCTAGAACGTTAGCAAGCATCATATTATTTAAGGTCCTACAGACTGAAAGTAAGGAATAAAGAAGGAGAACTTCACTACTGGATATTATTAAAGAAATAAAGCTTAAACGATGAGGTAACAGAAATGTTAAGCTTGAACATATTTAAGCTTCATGAATGGTTGGTGAAAATGCACTCTTTTTTTTTAAGACTTCATTTATTTATCTTTAGAGGGGAAGGTAAGGAGAGAGGGAGAGAAACATCAATATATGGTTGCCTCTCGTGTGTCCCCTGCTGGGAACACATGGGCCTGCAACCGAGGCATGTGCCCTGACTGGGAATCAAACCACAATCCTTTGCTTCACAGGCCTGCGCTCAATCCACTAGCTACACCAGCCAGGGCTGAAAATGCATTCTTATATACCATTGAGGGGAGTGATAATCAGAACATTTTGGAGGCAATTAGACAATAACTGCCCAGTCTTAAAATTTGCATATACTTTCTCCAGAAATTCAACTTCTGGAATTTTTCTTAAGCTATATTGAACTAGTGCATAAATTTGCTTGCTACAGCACTGTTTTCATAACAATGAAATAATCAAAGCAACAAATACAAACACTGAAACAGTTGAATCACTCAACATTGAGCAAACACATAAGTAATCTTTGCTACACTGGGGTACTCAGTTACCATGTAAAACATAGTGCAAAGTTATACATATTAATTAGATAAAATAAGACACATATTTAGGCAAAAAATACAGGACATATAGGACAAAAGGAACAGAGAGAGGAGAGAGAGGGATATAAAATTCTGTTTTATATCTTAATATATAAGAATGTGTGAAATATCTGAAGTAATAAAATCTAAACAATATTACTTTAGGGAATGGGATGGGAATTCAGTTGGGTGACCAGTTGTTTTAACCTTACATCCTGATATGCCTTTGAGTGTTTGAGCATGTTATACCACTCATGTATATTATTTTTACAATACAAACAAAATAATGCAGTAGTATAATAAAACGTATTATTGATAATTTAAAAATATATTTTCATATAATGTCAAGAGAAATGAAAGCAATTTTATAATGAGTTTTAAAATATACACCCATGTGAGCATAAGGACTATGAGGAAGAAAGCTAGTTTCATGGCTCATAAGAAATGCTAAAATTAAGAATGCTGATAAGGTTGATGTGAGGAGAGAAAAAAACTAATCCACTCTTTCATTGTCTGATTTGAAAATGCAAACCACTAACTAAAAAGGCATTTTTATTTAAAATGTGCCTACTGAGAAAAGCAGGGTAGACATATTAGGTATGACTAATTTAAAGAATAAAATTCTATTGCATGTTCAGCTTTGCAAATTATAACAAAAGCAAGTGTTTATTGTAATATTAAAAAGTAACCACTACATTTTAACCTAGTAAATAAAGTGACATTATTAGAGAACAATATGTAATGATATATAAAAGTATCCACAACTAATTTTTATGTGGAAAAGGATACAAAACTATAAGCATAATCTAATATTCTTGTGAAGATCAAAATATCTATAAATTTGTATGTGTATACACTCACACCCTAAGGGGAAAAACACCTGAAGATGATTATCTTGGGGCTAGAATATTTGTTTTCATCTTTCCTGTAAGTATTCTCTAAATGTGCTGACATTTTTATTTTCTTCCTTTTCCTTGTATTTTCCAAATGTGCTAAAGCAAACTACACTTATGAAATTGGTAACAAGAAAAGGTTGAGTTTGAAAACCCCTACATAAGGTGATGAAAATAGAGCCTCCTCCTATAATAATAAGAAATCGCTGTTACATCTGATCACGGGCTAGGCTTTCAGATGATTTCACTGATGCAGGCGCACAGGCGCACAGCACTGCACACGAAGTGCAAAGCGCCGGTTGCCCTCCGTTTACCCAACATGGAGAACAACGCTGCAGTTTGGTCGGAGTACCGCTAACAAATTAGCTTCAGCTCGTCACGCCAGAAAAAGAAGACCTAACAAAAAATTTGTTTAACCGTACCCATCAATTAAGTAATCTCTGATATTTATTCCAAATCTGTGGTTCTATGACTCAATGAATAATAACAAATAACACCTACAAGATAGTAAGCACTTTTTTAATTATATAATTTTATTTTATTTTTTAATATAATGCTTTTTATTATTGTTCCAATACACTTGTCTCCATTCCATCCCCCACCACACCATACCTCTCCATCCCACCCTTCCCTGTCTCCAACCTTGAACTTACCCCTTTGGCTTTGTGTCCATGTGTCCATCCATGTTCCTTGACGACCCTTTCCCTATTCTCCCCCAATATCCCTCTCCTTCTCCCCTCTGGTTACTGTCAGTTTGTTCTTAATTTCAATGTCTCTTGTTCTATTCTGCTTGCTTGTTTGTTTTGTTGATTAGGTTCCACTTATAGGTGAGATCATATCGTATTCGTCTTTCACTGCCTGGCTTATTTCACTTAGCATGATGCTTTCCAGTTCCATCCATGCTGTCTCCAAGCGTCAGTAAATGAATGGATGAAAAATAGTAAGCACTTCAATGTATCAATCTCTTATGTTATGCCACACCTTATACCAATAGCATTTTACACCTGGTGTCTTTTGCTGCTCATGTTTGCCTACAGAAATCACAATATCCATCTTAAAAATGAAGACACTAAAGCAACCAAGTTACATACATACTTTTTCACTTTTACTTCTGGCAGTTTGCTAAAGAAAGTT
This sequence comes from Carollia perspicillata, assembly GCA_004027735.1. NCBI lineage: Eukaryota > Metazoa > Chordata > Mammalia > Chiroptera > Phyllostomidae > Carollia > Carollia perspicillata. Next base: position 28,465 of record PVKM010002037.1, on the reverse strand, counting down.
TCTCATCTGTATGTATTATTTCCTCAAAATCTGGGTTCTACTATTTCCTATTCCAGGACTGACATTACTACTTCCATGACCACAAATGACCTGAAACTTCATGTACCGGGGTAGAAAGTTCATTCGTCACCGACGGGCCTAAGCTGCAGATGTGGCTGTATGTATGTGATATACAAAGAAATAAACTATTGCTTCATTTTTGCCACTTTAAATTATTGCCTAATTAATATTTCAGTGTTTTCTCAAAGGATACTAATATTGCCTGTAAAATATTTCAAACTGATTATAATAATCACCTCGTCTTACCTCCCTGTTCACCCTCTTCCCAACTACTGAAAGTGTTTATGATTTTGTTCTTCCATTTACTTAAGTGACTTTTAGCAAATTATTCAGACTTTCTGAGCCTCCATTGCTACTTCTGAAAAAGTGATGAGAATCTTAAGTGGATTTTAAAGCATAAAATTTAAAGTTAGAAAAAATAGTTATTGCATCATAAAAAAATCTTAGGAATAGATAGCTGAAACTTTTGAAACAAAATCTCACATTATATATATTTTGTCACACTCAAAATTAATGCTTAGATTGCTTTAACTATCCTCTTATAATACACCACTTAATTATGAGATTCGTCCATTTGCCTTTTTCCTTCATGATTTCCTCTAAGTTTATTCATTTCTTCCATCATAAAATTAAGGCTTTTCTATAATTTTCCTAACATAATAATGATAAAATATGCTATGAATCACCTTATAATTCTATGAATTACTTTCAGGAAGGTTGTTAATCATTTTCTAATGGTTCTATGGTAAAGAGAAGGTACTTATTCTAACATTAATTTTTCAGGCAACTACATCAATGGTCATGAATATTAAATAGCTTTTCACAGTTTTATAGTTAGAAAGTGACATATTTAAATTATTTTAAGAGAAAAATTTCTTACAGTGTAGCAACTTATGTTAAAATGACTGATTCTAAGAGTTCTTACAAACCTGGGTAAATGGAAATTTTAGAGAACAAAAATACAGCTGATACATTCACAAAATGAAATAGACAAGCAAATGAGTAGATCTCTCATTTGCTAAAAGCATGCATCAGAAACTGACAATAATAGATATATCAAATTAAGCCTGTAGGAGGTTATAATATTGCATAATTTTAAGTTTTAGAAAAAGTATATTGCTAGCACGCAATGACAGAGTGAAAGATTATTGCTTTGTGATATTTTAGTATACATTTTTTATGTTTTTTGGCATTAAACTATAGAATGCTATGCCTAAGTAAGGTTTTGGATGAATTCCTAGATTAAATCCATAAAATAAGAAACAGGCAGAACATGGCTGATTGGTTCCAGACCTAAAAAGCATAAAATGTATCCCCTAAACATTTGAAGTAAGCTGGAAAGGTTGATATTTATCATTTGTAACAGAGTGTAAATGAAGTAATTTTCATGTTTCAGAAACTAATGTAAGCTACCCTCCTGGAAAAAAAATTGTTAGTCCTAATAAATCAATATAGACTTCAAAAGTAATGGGCAAAAGAATTCAATTCCTCTAAGTCTGTTCATTTGCATTTTTCTGAAATTATTTATTCTGTTTATGTTTTATGAGCCCTTTAGATGAACATGGGAGTTGGCTGAGAGAATCGCATTTAATTTTTGCCACAGCTACAAAAATGAAGAGCTTTGTAAGAGGAATGTTCTCACTCTAGATGCCTCCCTTGCAGCAGGACTCAATTTGGGGTTAAAAGCTATGGCATTTGGGCTAGTGAAGCACGTATCGCTCTCCCATTCCGTAGGGAATGTGCTGGGCTGTCCTTACTTACCACGTCCACCTGCACTTCGTTAGAGAGCAGAGCATTCACATGCCACACCACAAGATCCCCACAATGACATAACTCCATTCAGAGACTGGCGCGACTGGGCTGGGTTTTCCCCCTTCAGCTCTTGTATCTCTGAGAATCTGGCAGCCAGCTCCGTCCTGACAGGGTTCACAGCATATATTGGTGGATTCTTGTCCATAGTGCATCTGCTTTAAGAATTAACGAAAGCAGAGTCAAGACAGTAAGGTAAGAGCTGTTTTAGCTATAACACTGGGGATGCTGACTGTTTGGGACAGTGTTTATTGTAACAGGAACAGAAAAGATTCCAGAGTAACTCTGCCAATTGCTATTCAACAGCAAATCTATAGTTTTGTGTATTTACTTTCACACTTTTCTTAATATGTTTTCCATGATTTAGAGATTTGAGATAAATTTTAAGCAGTGTATGCTATGTTGCTTAGCAAAGGAAGCTATAAAAGTTTCAGGGTTGGAATGAGAAAATATTTAAACTAGACAGTGAAAATGTATGACAATTAGAATGTTATTTTATGCTAATGAGTTATGTGTGTTAGTATTGTTAGAAATGATTTTGCAGCAAAGAAAGGCCATTTCAAGCACTATTAAAAGTATTTTGCCACACATATATTGTTGTAGTTTGTTACCATTTGCCATAAATGTCTTATGTTATTATGAATTGTGAGCTAAAGGACTTAGAACCTCTTATGGATTACTTATTACTATTTTGTTAACTTTAAAGATTTTTTTTGGATGTATGTTTGAATGGATATGTTTTTGAAGAAATTTTGGGAAGCATAATTTATTTTCTCAAAAAAAAAAGCATTTCTTCCATAACCACAGGTATTTGCAAAAACTGGGGAAAGTAAATAAAGCACACTTTTACTTCATAGTGGAGTCCTTATATGGCTACAAATTTTCTTTGAATTCAGAGCCCTCATTTTTATTCTGCCAAAAAATATGAAAGCATTTTTATTACTATTCAATACATTATAGTTACTACATCTATTTTCGGGTATACTGAATTCAAATAAATTGAAATCTTATTAATAAAACAAGACAGATCTTTATAACATTAACATACTGTAACATAAAGAATCCTATATATATATATATTAGCAATATTAGTTGTTCTTATGGCAAAGTCCTGTCAACTAAATTAAATGACTTCATCATTATCTTAGAATAACATACTAAGATTCTGGTTACAGATTACATTGTGTTAGCTATAAGAGTATTTCTCACACCTTTTTTAATGTTTCATCTGCTAAAATAAGGTGCCTGGTCATTCCAAGTTAAAGCAAAGCTGTTTAAAGTTCTTGATACTAAAAGTCCTACTTATCCCAAACTCCGTAGATCCAAAAGCATAAACCATCCTTCACACAGGAAGATATACTGCCTTATGGTATCTATTGGAATGTGGAGCCTGCTTCACACTAAGGGTTCTCCCCGGTGACCAACTTCTCCTCAGCCATACTCTTCACTCTACAAAAGTCCGATGCTTATATCCTGTTGCCCTTAACCTAAATTCCTGACCCTGGACGTATGCAAGCAATTAACATATACTTTATTCAGCTTCACCTGAGAAACATGTTCATACTAGATCATCATTACAAATTGTTTTTAATTTAAAATCTCACTTTTATCCTTTTTCACGTGGTTCCTAATGTCCCTGTTAAATACAGACTTTCTTCAATATCCAGACCTCTCCCCCTCCATTCTGTAAAAACACTAAAATCCAAATAAGTGAACCACTCCTTCTAAATTTTGGCATGAAACAGGTAGAGAACTTGTCAGTTATTGACAGAAAGGAAAAGTTATTCAAATCTTGGAAAAGAATATAGTTTTCTATCAGTTGGATCTCTTTCTAGGTCTAAGAATGTTCAAAATTTGTGACATTTTCCTAATTAATAAACACTAGTTCTACTAAAATGTATATACTAAATATTAATTTCAGAACACAGCCTTGTAAAGTGACTTAAAGTATGGAACCTTAAACAAAAGTTAAAGTAACATCCACACCAACCCCGCCAAGAACCAACAACAATAACCAGACATTTTTAAAGGCATGCACTCCCCCACCCCCAACTCTGGCCACACATGTAAGAACAGCTTTCCTTCCAGCAAAACCACGGATTGCTCATGTTCCCAGTAAGGCTCTTCTTAATGAGACGTTTTAATGATGTTGAATGGTAGGGTAGAGTGTACAGTTTACAATTGTCTTCTCATGTTCATTTTTGTGGTTTTGAAGGGCGTTCTGAAGCAGTGCTGTAACAGTGGCCAATGCGCACCACCCAGACACCTCTTGCAGAAAAAGCATGTAAATTAAGGAAGGACCTGGAGAGACTGACTGCGACAGTTAAGCCTGGCTCGCCCAGAAGGGGGCGCATGTGCATGCAGTCTCAGCAGAAGCCTGTTCACCACCTCCCAAGTAGTAAACATACATCTTTATCCTCATACTTACACAAAAATTAAAAATACATTCCTTAGGCTCACTAAAAAACGCAGTAAAAACAAAGCCAACTACAAAATAATGAAACACATCATTTTCTAATATCTTTAACATTGCAAATCTAATATCCTTTTCCTGAAAGCATACTATTTCATAATATGTTTCCACTTTCTTTAGGATTCAAAGCATTCATCAAAAATGAATCTAGGTGCATTTACTCTCCTCATGGCACTCATCAGTGGTGCCAGCAGCCAGTACTACGGTGACTATGACTTCCCGCTGTTGTATGCGCAATCCTCACCAGACTGCGCCCCGGAATGCAACTGCCCTGAAAGCTATCCAACCGCCATGTACTGCGATGAGCTGAAACTGAAAAGCGTGCCAATGGTGCCTCCTGGAATCAAGTACCTTTACCTTAGGCATAACCAGATTGACCACATTGATGAAAAGGCCTTTGAAAACGTGACCGATCTACAGTGGCTCATTCTAGATCATAACCTTCTTGAAAATTCCAAAATAAAAGGAAAAATATTCTCTAAACTGAAACAGCTGAAGAAACTGCATATAAATTACAACAATCTGACAGAATCAGTGGGCCCACTTCCCAAATCTCTGGAGGACTTGCAGCTCACTAATAACAAGATCAAGAAGCTCCGTCCTTTTGAAGGGCTGGTAAACCTGACCTTCATCCATCTTCATCACAATCAGCTGAAAGATGATGGCATTTCAGCTGCTTTCAAGGGTCTCAAGTCACTCGAGTACCTTGACTTGAGCTTCAATCAGCTATCCAAACTGCCTTCTGAACTCCCAGTGTCTCTTCTGACTCTCTACTTAGACAACAATAAGATCAACAACATTCCTGATGAGTATTTCAAGCATTTTAAGGGACTGCAGTATCTGCGTTTATCTCATAATGAACTGGCCGACAGTGGAGTACCTGGAAATACTTTTAATGTATCATCCCTGCTTGAGCTGGATCTCTCCTACAATAAGCTTAAAAACATACCGACTGTCAATGAAAACCTTGAAAACTATTACTTGGAGGTCAATCAACTTGAAAGTAAGTAGAAAGTTGTGCCTCTGTTTGACTGATGTATCCTCAAGTTTTTAAATGCCTAAGTTGGGCAACCAAAATATCACATCTGGCTCCATGAGAAAGTAATTAAAATGCCAAAAATGTCTCTCTAATTGACATGTAGAAGAATCTTAGCTCAATTATTTATCCAATATCTGGCCTTTCTTTGCAGTGTTCAGATAAGAAACCATTAGGATCAAAGAATTGAACCACTAATTTCTTCTAATATAATATTCTGGCCTGATTAATACTGCTGTGTTATCACTTACTATTTATTTGTTATTTCCTCTTTTGTGACTTAGATTTGTGTCCTACGTTTATTTCTTGGCAAGGTCTAGCTGAGTGAGGACCAAACAAGTGCAGAAGAGGCACGACTAGCGGAGGCTTTCAAACCTCCCTCCTGCTTATCACAGAGCAGCCCCTGGGTCCTCACTGTCTTCTCTGACATGTTTACTTGAAACTCAACACAGTGCTCTGCTGTCAAGACCATCATCTATCTCCATTATCCCTGTAATGGTGTGCATAGCTTCACAGTGCTCTTATGGAGACTGTGAGGGAGATTAAGGAGGGAAGGAATATGATAAGGATTTGGAACATTTTTAAAGTAGTGATACAGAGCTCCTTTTCTTTTACACAACCCTCTACCCCATTTGATTTTTCCAGTTTCCCCTTCGTTTCCCTTGCTACCGCAGTTTATTTTTTCATTTATCTTCTGGGTGGGAGTTAGACCTGATCCACTTGGACTATTTATATGCTCTTCTTGTCCTCTGGGACATTTTTCAATTTAATCAATACAGATTTAGGGAAATTGACATGTACCCACCTTACTCTTTAACAAGACTTGGCAGAAGGGAAGCAGATGATTCTTGGATAAACTTTCTAAATTAAAAATCAGGTAGGAAACAATGCTTCACACATAAATCAATTATATTTGCAACATAATCTATTGAAATTGAACAAAATTATGCCATGAAAGTTGGTTGTCTTGTCATACTGGATAAGAATATTGGCATTCCTATTAGAAAAATTAGCATGCCTTATTAATATGATACTTCATAATTCTGCAATATTTTCCTGTAACTTCTAGGAAGGTTGGCATATTCTCATGAAGGAGATCATGACTGCTAACTCTGACATGCCACATGCTCTTTCTTAGATCTACAAAACTTGCTGGTCATACAAGATATAGTCAAGCTATCGGAGCTGAACTCTTACAGTGATTTTTAGTAGAAAACTCACTGTGTGGCAGTATGTGGTCCCACATTATAAACATTTGTGGTTAGGAGGAAGGATACTTGACTGGCCAAAATGCTAATGTTTGAGGGCTTTCAAGATCCTGTTACACACGGTGGGTGGAGATTAGCCACAGGTAGAAGGCCACCTCCTTCTCTGAGGTAAAAGAGGAAAGAGAGGTTTTGGAGGGATAAAGACCAGGCTTCATTACGTGATGGGAAGAAAGAAGAACCAACGTAGATGATGGGAAAGTGGTCTGCAGGAGAAATGCGGACAGCCACTCAGTGCCAAGCTGAGATTGAAACCATAGTGCCTACTGCATGTGGCTGTTTGGAAATAAATAGTTCCCTTTCTTCCTTATCCTTGACATTTAGGTGTGTACATTTCAGGTATTTTTGTCAATTGTCTTTGCATATATGTCTTCAATTTAATTTATTTTGCCACATAATAATTACGGATACCAATCGTCTACATTTTCTTCTATAAAAGAGCCCCTTAACATTTCTCTACCATTAGGAAATCTATAGTCAAAAACTATTTCTCTTATTTCGAACTTACAAGTTTAAGCACCAGCACAATCACACATCTTCCTACTGTGACATACGGTAGTTTAAAAAAAAAAACAAAATTTAAGAATACCCATAATTATTTAGTACATATTATGTGCTAACACTCTGTGAAGTGCTTTACATACCTTGATTAATTTAATCTTCATGCAGCACAGTGTGATGAATCCATTTATCAGATGTGATAAACACATCTGATCACAAGAAGGTCAGATGCACATTTCAAAGTCATCCCGCTGGCAAATGGCAAGGGCAGAAAACTAACAGCAGCCTAAGACTGTGTTTTCCCCATTGTCCCATACTTTCTCAGTGGTAGGTACCATAAGAAAGATCCCTGGAATTTGATTAATGGAATATTTAATACAGCATCATACAGGTAAGGAGCAGAGTGTATTTGGGCTTCTACTGAAGTCATTGTTAACTAGAATTTGAGAATTTTTCTTTAAAAAGGTAAAGTATCAGATAAGGTTAATCTGAAACAGACTTGGGCAGCCATAGACAGCGTCTATGTATGCACATAAACCATGCAATCTAGTAACAATCTTAGTTTTCATTAAAAACTAAACCTGTTTTTCTCTTGTGGCAGTTTTCTGACCATGGAAAAGGGTGTGGCTCAGGTGATGGACATTGTATGACTTGCGTTTTGCCTTGGAGTTTTGAATCTGTCATGATGTGTGCGTGTTGGAAAACTCTTTATCCAAGTCTTTCTGAACCAAAAACTTATAATAAATGTTGTTCTTAGAAAAATTCAATTGACTCTTCTGATCCATCATAGTTATTTTATTAAATATTGTTGTATCATTTTGTAGTCTAAATTATTTAATAATTTCAAATTCAAAGATATACAGAATAAGTGACTTGTTTTTTTTTTTTAAGGGAAGAAATTCTATTAGATATTATTATGGACTTGAGGATTGTCTTGTTTTAAGCTTGTGTAATAAAAAATGATTAAAGTTTTTCGTTCTTTGATTTCCAGAGTTTGACGTGAAAAGCTTCTGTAAGATCCTGGGACCATTATCCTACTCCAAGATCAAGCATTTGCGTCTGGATGGCAATAGTAATATCAGCCATACCGATTTGCCACCTGATATGTACGAATGTCTACGTGTAGCAAATGAAATTACCATTAATTAATATCTGCTAATTTCAATTATATTGAAGTATATCCTGGAGTAACATTTTATGATTATATTTTTTGGTGTTTTGGTTTTCATAGTATTCGATTTTGTAGTTGTTGTTTATTACTTCCATGAATTTTAAATTCTGAGAGAAAATGTTTTGTAAACATTTTACTATTTTAAAAAGAACAGATGAAAAGCAGGCCTATTTCATCACAAGCACAGACACACACACATATAACAACTTGATGCTTTATGCGGTAAGTTAGTGTTTTTTACATATCTCCTGTCAAAAGATGTGCGAAGCCTTTTACTGGTTGCATGGGAGTCATCCGAGTTTCATAATTTCTAAATCTTAACTTAATGTGCCCAAAAGCATGAACTACATACATGTGAATGTTTACTGACTTGAATCAAATATCCTAATACATTCAAATTTGTTTAACTGAAATGTAAGGGGCAAATTTTTAGACCAATGATTTTGAAAAATATTAAACAAAATTCATGGTCACATACATTTAAAGCAGAAGTTTTAGTATTGAGAATCTATATAGTTACCTAAACTTTTCTACAATTATTTTCCACTTTGAGTCATGTGTATGTTTCCTTTTTTTATTATTCGCATGTTATGTTTAACAAGCTAATAGCAAAATAAAACATAGCAAATGGCATCATTGTGTTTGACTTCTTATAAAATTTGTATCTCTCATATATAAAATATAGTGCTGTGCTACACAATGATATTTCAGTGAATGATGGATCACATCTTTGATGGTGGTCTCATAAGATTATAATGGAACTGAAAATTTTCTATTGCCTGATGATATCATAGCCATTGTGGTGTGATAGCACAACACATTATGCTGTGTTTGTGGCGATGCTGGCATAAATAAACTCACCACAATGCCAGTCACATAAAGTATAGGGCACCATTACCTATGGTATAAAATGCTCGATACTTATAACAAATATGTTATTGGTTTATGTATATACCATACTATACTTCTTATCACTATTTTAGAGTGTACTCTCCTTTCTTATTAAACAGTTTCCTGTGAAAGAGAATGCCACGTGATGCCCGCATCGGCCTCATCCATCTCATGCTCAGCTGTCTTGAGTGCAGCATTTTCTTTTACGTTTGATTCAGTCTCGTGTTGTTCTGTACCTTCAGTGGATCCTAAGCGTACAATATCCATGAAGTCTACGGCAGAATACAGTCCTGTCTTGGCCTTCATGTTCACTCCCCTCTCACTCACTGACCCACCCGGAGGGACTCCCAGTCCTACAAGCTGCATTCATGCTAAGTGCCCGGTACCAGTACAGCATGTTTTATCATTTGTACTGTATTTTTACTGTTCCTTTTCTATGTTTCTATCTACAAATACTTACCACTGTCTACAGTATTCAGTACAGTAGCTGGCTGTCTAAACCTGCAGCATAGGGGCAGGAGGCTATAGCGCACAGCCTGTGTGTGTCTTAGGTCACACCATTTAGGTTTGTGGGAGCACACTCTGTGGCATTTGCACAATGACAAAACTGTCTGGAGATGAATTTCTCAGAATGCATCTCTATTAAGTGGTATATGACTGAAATAGATTAAAATTCACAAACTATCTCTAACCTACAATATTGTACTCATGATAAATAGAATTCCCTACTGAATAATATGCTTCTAGTGTCCATTTGCAAAAGGTTTTTAAATATGCTTTACATGATGTATTTAACAGTGTCAAGATCCCAATTCCAGTTCATGAGGTGAGGGGATCCCCACCACCATCAAGCAATTCTCTGGACATCAAGTGGGCGTCCCACAATTTGACACAATTCTGACACTATTAACCAGGAGATAGTGTCAGGTTCTACAGGTTAAGAGCTAGTCCTACAAGACTGTACCCCCTCTTCAGATGCCAATAAAAATCCCAGGTACTTGTACTTCTAACTGACTGGCTGTAAATCAGAGGCTCCCAATACTCCCTCCTTGAGTTTAATTTGCAGAGTGGCTCACAGAACTCAGGAAACTTGTTTACTCACAAGATTACCAATTTATTATAAAAGGACCTAACTCAGGAACAGTCAGGTGGGAGAAATGCACAAGGCAAGGTGTGGGGAAAGGGCCTGGAGCTTCCTTGCCCTCTCCAAGCATGCCACTCCCCAGAGTGTCCACGGGCTCACCAACCTGAAAGCTCTCTGAACCCTGACATTTCAGGGGTTTATAGAGACTTCAATACTTAGATGTTATCAACTAAATCGTTGGCCACTGGCAACTGGACTCAATCTCCAGCCCCTTTCCCCTCCCAGAGCTGGTGGTGTGCTGGATAGAAGTTCCAGCCCTCTCTTCACAGGGTGGGTTCTCCCAACAACCAGCCTCCACTCCTCAGGTCACCTGGGGGCTTTTCAAAGGGCACCTCAGTAACATAACAAAAGATATCCTTATCACTCTCAGCCCAGAAAACTCCAAGGGTTTTTGGAGCTGTGAGCCAGGAACTGCAACCAGGGTTAGAATGATCTGAAAATATGTTTTGGTCATCTGCTATCAGTGTTTAAATCTCACAGCTGGCTTGCATGTTTGCTATTATTTTCATTCCTGTTGGTTTTATGAGTCATATGCAATGGTATTCTACTAAATAAGAAGTGGCTGAGATCTCAGCAATCAGTGCTTGGTTGTTCAGCAAAAGCGATGGATGGACTCCCAGGATTAAAAATGTTGAATATATATAAAAGTTTCCGAAAATGAGACTTTAAAAAATATGTTTGCCTTGGAGCCAATACATTTGTAACACAGGCTTAGAATTTATAATTCAGTAATAACATTTCTCAGCTTTCTGTATTATGAATATCCACAATTCTATACAATGGGAAATAAAGAGCATATAATTTACATAAATAACCTCTACTTTAGTTAACAATGAAGCATATGTTGGGAGCCATTGTGCAGTCAAAAATATACTTATTCCATATAGTCTCAAATGTATCTTAAACAAAGGAAACATCTCTAAAGCATATGTTTTAACAGCACATTTTTAGTTTATTCTGCTGACAGAAAAATAGCCCATCAACAAAGGCCCGTCATCAATCAAGACTGAGTTGACTGGCAGGTGTGTGAGACGTATGTAACATCAGATCACCAGCTTTTTGTCTTCTGGATAAACAATCACATACGTGGATTAAAGCAATGATGCATATGGGTTTTCTCTTTCCTAAAACTGATTCACAGGAGACTTAACTGATTTGGGGTCTAGGAATGGAAAAATGTGAAAGTCTCTCTTTAGTCTCAACAACTCCATTTAAAAATCAGGGCTAGATTATACCTTTATGGGGAAGGAGAATGATGATAGACTGGGCTCTGAGGTCTGTGAGGAATTACCATTCCCTAGTAAGTACAAAAAATTAGGATGGATGCTGGACCACCAAATGAGCCAGAGGAATGTTGATTTTTTCAGTTAAAAAGATCTCCAACTGATAATAGCTGTTTTCAGAAACACTGGAGAGGTTAAAATGTCGGTTTTACAAAAGACTATTTTTTTTTTGCTTGTGACCTTTTCAGTTTTGGGTTCTTTTTTTTGCTTTTTATAGATGTAATTTTATCTTGATGATGGCCTTAGATAATTTTTTGGTTGAATAAGCAACTATTATTAACACGTGCTTAACATTTTACTCACAAGTAAAAAAAGAAAACAACCTCTCATTTTATGTAAAGCAAACTCTAAATCAATGTTACTACCAGAACTGAAAGTATATATAAAAAGAACAATACAAATTAACAGACCTTTGTAAGTATATGAAATGCATGGAAATACATTTCAAAATATTTAGCTACTTATATTTATTTGTTCACTCATGCATTGCATAGATTTTGTTTCTTAATAAGATATAAGAAATTGAGCACGACATAGGTAAGGATGAGTAGCTACTGAGGCAACACAGGTGAGTGCACTCCTGGGCAGCTTCACCCCCCGGGGGGCCGTACCGCTCCTCTTCTGCTGGGCAGGGGCTGCTCTTGCACGTTTTGTTTGGCCCAAAGAGTATCACCTGCACATGCGTCCTACCCCCTTAGAATGTACATTCTGTTCTGTAAAAGAGAACACATTATATGTTTCAAAAAATATGCATGAACCTTAGCTACTTTGCCATAAAAAACAGGTCTTTCCCTTCTCATTGCCACGGCTTTATTTCAAGATTTGCTCAGTTTTCATCTAGATTTCTGAAGACTAGCATGTGTTGCCTAACTTCACCACCCACAATGTTATCAGAGTGAGTTTTCCTACATAAAATCGGTCCTTTATTATTTATCTGTTTAAAATTATTCAACAATACACCATCATTTCAGAATGTGATTTGGGGTCCTCAATGCAGCATAGAAGGGCCAAGATTCCAAAAGTCCTTTGCAGCCTGGTCTCTGGTGACCTCTAGAGCCACATCTGTTATCAGGCCTTGCCAGGCCCCACCACGCACCTTATGAAATCACTCGATGCTGCAGTTATCCTTGCCAGCTTGCAGCCGGTTTTGCTCTGACCTGCATGAGAACTCTCTCCTTTCTTCCTGGGGTCTATGCCACTTGCACTTAGAAGCACTTACACATCTTTCAAGACTCACATTAGATCCTCTGTCCCTTTGTTGTAAATGTCCCTGAACCTTCTCAGATAGACTGAATATCCTTTATCATAGAAATATCTTTATCATAAAAATAAAAAGTGTCTATCAAAATTTTAAACTGGAATTAACAACTCTCCATCTGTGCCTCCATCTGTAACTTTTCCATTAATTTATTGAACAAGAAACTGTAGATCTACTATACTCCAGGAACGACTTGGGTGTTAGGGATTCAATCATGAACAAGGCCAACAAATTCCTCCTCTACAAAAGTGTGCATGCTAATGAATATATTGGGTGACTACTAGAGAAAGATCCAGTGTAGCTCTAATTGTAACAAAGTGCACTTTGAGAGAAAATGTATCATTAGCAATGAAAAATTTCACAATGTCATAACCAAAAATAAAGTTCAAGATAAAAGAAAAAATAATTTTAAATATATTTGCAACTAATTAAATAATATCAAAATATACATAGAAAATTAATACCTCTAGGAAGATGCTAAACATTTTAATAGCATTATAATAGATACCAAAATATTTCTTTAAATTATTAATATTCAAAGAGATTTAAAAATCAGCAAAAATATAAAATATAAGAATTATAAAAATTTCAACCTTAATTTAATGAACAGATATAATAGTGTATATTGAAAAAATTAGAGAATTAACATGATTCTCAAGTTCAAATAGAGCATTTATAAAAATTAATTTTATACTTGGTCATAAAGCAAGTTTGTTTTAACAAATTTAAAAGAATAGGTAGCTTATATGTCTCACTTTGAAATCCAAAAATATATCAGAAGTTTACAAAAAAGAGAATTCTCATATGTTTAAAAATTAAGAAACCAATTGTAAACCACTTATAGGTCAAAGAAGACACTTGAATAGAGAACTAAGCATAGAATACAGATAATAGTGACAATGTTATACATAAAAAATTAGTTTAATTCTATGATATTAGTAATTCAGATATAATGTATAACCCTTAATCTTGTTAAGAAACTAGAAATTAATGTAAGAAAGATTTAATTTAAATAAGAATTATTTTCTTTAAAATACAGAATATAGAAAAGATATTCACTATCACTCTTTCTTTTTTAAAGTATTTTTAAATTTTTTATTTATTAATTTTAGAGGGAGAGAGGAAAGGAGAGAGAAAGAGATAAATACACTGATTTGTTGTTCTACTTATTTATGAATTCATTGGTTGCTTCTTATATGTGCCCTGGCCCGAGATGGAACCCGCAACATTGACTCAAAGGGATGATGCTCTAACAGCTGCGCTCCCCTTCCAGGCTTCCCTACCACTATTTCTTTTTGACAGTGTACTAGCAGAACTTGCCAGAGCACTACAAAAAGAAATGGGATGCATTACAAATTAAAAAAAAAATCAGTAAAACTCTAAATTTTTTTCAGATGATATTATTGTCTACAAAGAAAATGCAAACTATTCTACAGGTACATTATTAGAAATCATCAGAGTGCCATTTATTTACCTATTGAATTTCAGAGTCAATGCCATTTTTTTGTATACTTTTCTATGTTAGGCAAGGGGCTTTGCAAACTACAGTTCCTGGGTGTTTTTGCTGGTAGCTGTTCACTAGAGGAAATGATACAAGGTGCAGCCAAGAGGGGGGGCCCAAAAAGAAATTTGGAATGGGGTCCAGAACTCAAGGTGTCAAAGAAATATTAAGATGTCCTCACCCTTTCCCCTCCCCCCGCCCCTTCCCCCCCACCTCCCCCCACAGGTGGGAGTTGGGGGAAAGGGACACATGGATCAGGGCCATTGAGAGCTGTTTTGCATAGCAACAGCTTTGCAGCTAACCTCTGGCATGGTCATTTGACATATCTATAGCCTTTAACTGGTTTCATAGATATGTTAAATAGCTGTGGCCAGGCTTTGAGCCAGGGAGAAGGGAGTGATTTCCACCCAAGACATAACTGGGAGGCAACTCTCCCTGGTTAAAGCACCTGTGTGAGAGCTGGAAGAAGATTGGCTCCAGGATACTGGTCCAGATCTGCCCAGACTCATGATGGCAGCCCAGTAAACTTAGGATAATACAGGGATGCTGGCAGGTGTAACTGATTGTAGGAGGAGTCGGAAATGGGGCTGCAAAGGAAAACTGGTACAGGCATTTAAACCAAGACATGGCAGCCATTGAGGAGACACACGCAGACTTGGAAGAGCACAGATCCCCTTGCAACTTTGCAAGGGGGGAACCATGGGGTCTTAGCAAGAGTGCAGATCCCCTCGCAGCTTTGCAAGGAGCGAATCCATGAGGCTTGGCGAGACTGCAGACCCCTTCAGCTCTGGTGGAGGAAAGAAGAGGCTTTGCCTGGACGGTGACACAGCTGACGGTGCCAGCAGCCTGGGAACATGGACGTGTGCTGCTTTTCCTGATTTACGGTAGCCCAGATTAGGGCAGGAAGAGAAGGAAGCACTGTGGGTGTCAGCAGTTATCCTAAAGAACTTTGATAGTTTAATGGGGACATTGGGTCACTTATTTAGGTCTGTATAGCCTTAAATAAACCTTTCTTTTCCTTTTCACAGATCTCTGGCATTGAGAGATATCTTTCCAAGCTGGTGGCGGACGGACGAGCCCAGTAGATGGTCCGGACAGTCTTAGTGTACTGTCTTCTGGAGTCCGGGCCCTGGGAGTTCTGTTCTGTAACAGAAACACTAGAGGAAAATTGATAGCAGGAAGAAGCTTCTGTTTGTTTTTTCTGTTTTGTTGTGTGTGTGTGTGTGTGTGTGTGTGTGTGTGCATGTGTGTAAGAGAGAGAACTTGACAACTGATTCTAAAATATATGTGGAAAGGCAATGAACAAGAATAGCCAAAGAATAGCCAAGACATACCTGATGAAAAATGATAGATTCTTCTGACACAAAAATCAAGCACAAGTAGATTAAGAACTTGGATATAAAGCACAAAACTTTAAAATGTTTAGAAGAAAAGATAGATGAAATATTTCTGTCGTGGAGTCAAAAATTATTCCTTAAGACAAATCATTAAGGAAGATATTGATGAACTTGACTACATCATTATAAAAAAAAACCCTCTGTTTATCCCTGGCTGGTTAGGCTCAGTGGATTGAGTGCCATCCTGTAAACCAAAGAGTCACTGGTTCCATTCCCAGTCAGGGCACATGCCTGGGTTGTGGGCCATGTCCCGAGGAGGGAGCACATGAGAGAAAACCACACATTGATGTTTTTTGCCCTCTCTTTCTCCTCCCTTCCCCTCTCTCTAAAAATAAATAATAATTTAATAAATAACAAATAAATAAATACTTTTAAAAGCCTGTTTATGAAACATTGTTGTAAAAGGGAGTCCAGCCTGTACCCTCTCTGGCTTTAACTATTGAGGAGCCTAGCAGTAGTAAGAAGGATGGGGGTAAAAGTCAAAAGCTTATATTATTCATTCGGGGAAATGTAGGGGCCCAACGGCCATAAGGGGTTAAGGAGAGGGTTTCTCACCACTGGAGTGGTGATAGAGACCTGGTTTCTAGCCTCAGGTCGTTTTGGGCTCTGACCGCTTCCCAACCTTTGGATATCTGGTTGTTCCCATGCACAAAAAGAAAACATGGCCTTCTTGGCAGGTGCAAGGAAGTATGTGTTATGAGAACCTTGTCCTGTGGGAATTTGTAAGCTTTATCTCAAGGACATGACTGTTATACGCCCTGTAACTCTTGAGGCGCTGTGTTTAAAAGCTTTAGTCTCCTTCAATAAACTCGCCTTTACCAGCAGAGTCTTGGCCCTTCCATTATTATTATTATTATTAATCAATCCCTCACCCTGACTTACGACCCTCTGCCGCGGGGGGCTGCAGCAGGGAAACTCTATATCAGGTGCTCCAATGATTAAGGGAACTAGTCAGTTACCAAAGCCTCCAATTATAATAGATATTACTATAAGTAAAATTAATGAATGAAAAGGCAGAAACTAAAAGAAGTCAATTAAATTGTATATAAAATATAAAAGATTAATAACAATAATAAACAAAGCAGCACACTAAATTATTTTTTAAAAGGCAAACATTCTAATTGTAAAATGGGCCCAATCCTAAATAAGGATTTGACAGAAAACACTGCCAAATAAAAATGTTTCACTCATTGAAAATTAAGAAAACTAATTAAAACCACAAAAAAGTTAAAAAAAGTCAGTCATCTTTTTGCCTAGTTAGCTGTCAAAAATTAAGTCAGACAATTTAAAAGATTGGAGGGTATGTAACCATTCTTATTGTTTAATGGTGGGAATGTCAATTGGTAGAACCTCTTAGCTAAACAATTTGTCATTATCTTATAAAGTTGAAAGTTAATATACCCTATAATCCAGACATTCCCTTCCTTCAGTATTTCTCAATCCTTAATGTGTATGTAAATAAAACAGGAACCTTGGTAAATTGCAAAATTTTAGGCATGAGAAAAGATTTAGCAAGCTCCTAGGTAACGTTCACACTCATACTGCCAGTCAGCTCACAATTTGAGTAGCAAGATAAACAGAACACAAACTTTGCATGTGTGCAAAAAGAAATGTGTATAAAATATTCATAACAGTCCTTTAAAAATAGCAAAGTACTGGTAAAAACCCAAGTGTGCATCTATAGAAATATTAATAAATGGTAGTGCCCAATGGAATATTTCAATGTAATAAAACTGAATGAACTACAACTAAACACAATTAACATGGATGAATCTTGGTACTAAAACATTGAATGAAAAAGCAAGTCTGAGAAGACTGTGATATATTTCTTTGTAAAGTTCAATACTGAGTGAAATAAAACAATACATTATGCATTAATGTATGCAATGTGATTATGAATTAAAAAAATAAAATATGATAAAAATATAAGAATGGTTTTCATAGTGGGAATGGGCAGCAGAAGTATAGAAGAGGGGCAAGGAAATAGGCACACAGAGGTTACTGGCTATGATAGCTTCCTGTGTTGGATTTAGTGTCCATGAGTGTCATTGTTACAAAAAATGATGAATTTCACAAATGCACCATGCATCAAGAGAATATAGTATCAAATATGTATGTCTCAGTACTTCACACATATTTTTACAGATTTGATCTGCTCAACATTCCTATGCATGAGATATATCATCAAGTTACAAATAAAGAAACTAAGGAGTCCTGGCTGGTGTGGCTCAGTGGATGGAGTGCTGGCCTGTGAACCAAAGGGTTGCCGGTTCAATTCTCAGTCAGGACATATGCCTGCATTGCAGGCCAGGTCCCCAGTATTGGGCACATGAGAGGCAACGTCACATTGATATTCCTCTCCTTCTCGTTCTCCCTCCCTTCCCCTCTCTCTAAGAATAAATAAAATCTTTTAAAAAAAGAAACTAAGGAAATAGGAGGTGAGGTAACTTGCCCAAAGTTTTACAACTAATAGATGGCATCCAATGATTTCTCAAGACAAAAAACTAGAGGACACCCTCGCTTCTTCTATAACTCTTGTACTTCACATCCAGTTTATCAGCAGTTTCTAATGACTATGCCACCAAACTGTATCTTAAATTTGTCTATTTCTCTTTATCTCCACTTCTAAGTAACCAGTACAAACTTCAGTTAACCTGGCCTGAACAGTCTCAATGCTTCTAGTTCATTTTTCTACTCCCTTTCTTATTCTCTCATATGTGTTGAATTGCCCCCCACCAAATATTTACACATTAATGCATTAACCACATTTGAAGATCTTCATAAAGACATGATCCAAAGCCTGTGTTCTCAACTGCTTGCAACACTGTCCCTATCAGATTTCCAGAGTTCATTCTTGGGTGAATTGTTCTGCTTCATGGGTCAATCCATCACTGAAATATGTGGGCTGGGTAATTCCCAAGAAGCTTTCTTTCTGAAGTCCCTCATACACTCATAGGGCCCTTGGCTTGAAGTAGCCTAAATTCAGAGATTGCCTGGTATTACATTTTCCTTTGGGTGTCATGCGGACTCCCACTCTACATCAATTTGGTTTTAAATGTTGTTGTGAAAAGACGAGAAAGTGATCTCGAGAGGTCATTTGTTCTGTTACTTACGCTTGGCTAGTTTACTTTATTTGAATAGCTCTAGTCCCCAGACAGATAATATAGACTGGACAGCTAAGCCATTCTTACAGGACCTGAGCGTTTTGTGGATAGGAACATGGCTTTTCTTCGGTTTGGTAGTCAGGCTTTCCAAGATTTTGCAGTTACCTTTTAGATTTGTCAACTCACTGTCAAGAAAAAAAATAGTCCATCTGGATTTCTATTTCTATTCCTTGGCATTTGCCCAGAAAAATTGTGGGATAAAGATTTCATTTCAGAATTTTAAAATGGCCCTTAGTTCTGAGTACAACCCTCTTTGTTTCTTTTTTAATCATTATTTTATTTCATTTAATCTTATTTTTTGATTTAATCTTTTGTCCCCATTACCATTTAGTTTCCTTATACCCTCTCTCCCCAGTACTTCTCTCAATTATAGATTAAGCCATGGGAATGATTTAATTACTTATTATTAAACTTTATTGATCTAAGAAAACAATAACTTATATTAGTTTAAGATGGAAATTACAAGTACCATGATTCAGGAGACTTAATACCATGGATATTAAGATGTATAAAGGTATTCAAATGCCTTCGCCTTAAAAATGTTGAAGTTCTCCAAATTCTTAACCAAGAAAATTTTTTTTTAATTAAAAGAACAGGTAACTAAACTTTTGGGTCATGGTTAAGATATCACAATTTAGATCATGTCAGTGAGACACATTGCCTCACTAAAACGCATTGCCTATTTATTAATAGCATTAAGATTTTGGCAGAAAAGATTGCCTTTGATGCAACCAAATCGCTGCAGTCCCACCTACCTTATTTTTCAGATATGGATTTTAAGAGGCCCTGGAGGAGAATTTTTTGACATACACAATGTTGAGAATTACCTCTAACTTCCAATTCATGCCCGTTTTCATTCATTTCAGTTATTGCTAAGGTTGACTATTGCTAGCATACCTTTTCTCCTCCCACAAAAACACACACACACACACACACACAAAACCTTTAGTGTTCTTTTATTTACTTCATTCACTCTGAGTTATTAAGCTAAAAAGGTAATAGCATGTAAAAAAACACCACCTAAAAGTAAGCCTAATGAATGCCAGAAAGTAACTCTAGAGCAATTTTAGCTTATCTTTTTGCAATAGATACGTTTTTAAATGTCCTCAATTTCAAACAGGACAACCATTCCGAGTTTACTTTATCTCTAGCCTTTCTTTATCCTTCCTCAGACATAAGAAACATGTAGAATTAGATTTCTCTTAGACCCTGAAAAGGCAATTGGAGATACACTTAAGTGTTATTTGTAACCATGATAGAAGTCTCTACACTCAGTACCAGAGAAGTCTTCCATTGTGTACTTTTTTTCTAAATTGTATCTAATTCTCTCTTCAGAGATGAATTATCAGGCAGCAGTCTGCCAGGTTCCAATTAATTCTTCTGTGCAGAAGTAAAACTCTTTGTTTCTCAAGTAAACCCATCCAGTACCTGAGAGCTAAAGCATTAGATACGCAAATTCCAAAAGCATGAGTTCAAGATTTCCCTCCCTGAGAGGATGAGGATGTTCAGTTTGAGGTAAAAGAATCCTCTGTCACTTGTACCTTTTCCATCTTAAGTTTAGAGTGGAGACATAGCTGGAA
This sequence comes from Carollia perspicillata, assembly GCA_004027735.1. NCBI lineage: Eukaryota > Metazoa > Chordata > Mammalia > Chiroptera > Phyllostomidae > Carollia > Carollia perspicillata. Next base: position 7,932 of record PVKM010002037.1, on the reverse strand, counting down.
GGTTTGATTATTCATCCGAAATGTAAGCTTTGGTGACGGATCCTCCCACTTCTGTCTCTTCTCTTTTTCTTTCTTCTCCAACTTTTTTCCTTCTTCTCTCTCTCCTCTTCCTCCTTCTTCCCTTCCTTTCCTCCTTAGTCTTCCTTTTCTCTCCCTTTCTCCTGCCCTTCCCTGTCTTTGTCTCCCTCCTCCTTCTCCTAGTTCTTCTCTTTCTTCCTCACCAAAGACCATGTAGGCCATAGCAACAAACACAAACAACATCAATAAAATACATATTTCAATGTATACAAACAAACCAAATAAGCTATTTTTAAAAGGTAATTAAAAGTTTTACTCAAAAGTCTTATGTCATTATACCCTTTAATAGCCACAGACGTTCCATAAGGTAGATCCTATCCACATTTGATAACCAGGAATTTGAAGCTTGGAAAATTTATATGAGCCAGCCAAATTTCACCAAGATGGCAAATTCTGCAGCTGAGACGTAAACCCAGATCTGTCTCATTCAAAAGACAATGAGCATTATTAGCCTTTCATATAGACATAAATACCCATTTTTGAAATGAAGAAAAGGAAGCAGAATTTCCTGGCCAAGTAAGAGGTTCCATGCAGACAGAAACAGCACTTAGTGGGGAGTAAAATTGAGGCAGGAGACAGCAGAGGAAAGACTTGGAGACTGTGCTGCTGTTACTGGCCAGTGTCTATCATGCTTGCTGCCAGGAAACACCTTTTGTCACTTAGGTAGAATGAATAGCAAACCAAGACAGAGAGGAAAAGGGAGACATGTCTTACCCGCTAACTCAGCAGTCCTGGGCCTGGTCCGATAACATTGCCAGATGTTCCAACATGACCAGAAACACCATGCTAACACGGGGGGAAGGCAGTCCTTAAAGTTCTATGTATTGTCTCCACTAAATGGGAAAGAAAGCCTTTGAAACTGTGCTTTCACCCCAAGGCCTGAAAGGCAGGAGAGGGTCCACGGTGCCCAAAGGAAGCAGCCCATAAAACAACTTTTGGTTAATTGCCTACATCTGGCCACTATCTGTTTTCTGAGGGAGTCCCTAGTGCTTACAGAAAGAGCCCATAAATAACTTTGGACAACTGCCCCAACTTTAATTAACTGCCCCCTGTCACATATTGGTTTCACAAGATGAACAAATGTGGTCTAGAGCAAGATAAGGATTCTGGCTAACACATACTTAAGTTTGGGTACTCACGTCCCCCCGGGAAAGCTGGCACCACCTTTACCTGTTAATCAATATGTAACTTATTCACCCCATGCTGCCAACTATATAAGTCCTCAGAACAAACAACTCTCTTTCTTGACTCTCAGGACCCCCAGCCTCTGACCACCTGGGGACTTGCCACCCCAGCCTTTGGCTGCCCTTACTTTTACCACCCTGCTTTGCCCTGAAGCTGTGCCTTCCACCCACCCTCCAACCTTAGCTAGGCCTGATCTCTTCCATGGAAACAGATCACCAATAGGCCCTACTTGCATGCTATTAGACTTGCTGATCTGTAATTCTTTACTGTGTCTGCAAGAAGAGCAAGGTTTTTCCTGTTAATAAAATGGCCTGGGTTATAGTCATGGTTTTGCCATTAAATATCTGGCTGAAAGATTATTTATGTGATCTTTGATATCCTCCTACTTAAGTCAAGAAAACTAGACTAAATGAGCCCTTAGTTGTTTAGGGTCTAAGAATCTGTGCTTTGCAACTGATTCAAGGCCACAGGGCTAGACTTTGGGATGACAGGTGTTCTCAGTATTCTTTCTATCAGACCCCCTTCATGAGTAGGAAATCAGAGGCTGAGGTAACCCGGGCAACTGAAGAAAGCAGGGCTAGACATACACCATCCTATAAAGAAAGAAAAGTTGGTCTTATACCCATTGGTGTTACTTTTTTCACCATCTCGACCATCTAGAGTTTCCAGGTTGTCTACTCAATCTAAAGTACTCTTATCCCACCTGAAGTCTGCCCAGAGAGACACCCCAAGAAGAAAATAATCCCCTAGGCTCTTCTCCATTCTTTAAAAAGAAAGCAGGTTACTCAGTATTATAAATAAAAATTGACTTTCCTTAATCAAAACTGTAGTCCATTCTACCAAACTTTTTCAGATGGCCTCACCTTATAGAATACATTTCCTATGCCTTGTGTGGTCAGTTGATCTTATTATGACCTGAATTAAATCAATAATATTATCTCTCCTGGGAATATAAAAACTCTGAAGGAGACAAAGAGATAAATGCGGTCATTCCAAGGCAATGATATAAAATCCATCAGCTCCTGGAGTGGAAGCCCATGGGTATTTTTCTGGTAGTTTTCTTCTATAGCTATAAAGTATTTATTTGTTTGTTTTGTTTTCATTTGTTTATTACATGTTTGCTTGTTTGTTTTCTCTTTCTTACTTTTGCAAATTATACTTGTACTTTTCTAACAAATCTCCTTCTAATGTTTAAATTAGTTCCAGTTGATTTTCGTTGTAACTCAAAGAATCTAAACCAACTCAAGATGGGCTGCCTCCTTTAGAGCCTTAAAAAATGTTGCCTTGCTGAGATTCCCTTAACTGATTCTTAAAGTCTCTTTACACATCCGATCCTACTTCCTGAACTTGTCAACAATTCACATATACATTTAATTTATTTACATTCTCTAATTATTGTTTTATCCCTAATAGAATATAAATTCCATGGAATAAAAGGTTAAATTTTTCATTTCCAATACTCTGTCTCCGTGACCTAGAATAGTTCCTGGCACATATATACATATATATGTCACTGAATGAACATTTGTTGGGTACATAAATATTTATAGGACTGAAGTGTTGGAGTATAGTTTATTTCTCTTACTCAGGAATTTGAGTCTCCTAATTAACTCTCCCCATCCCCTCTCCTCCCCTCTTCTCCTCTCCCTCCCTTCTCCTCCCCTCCTCTGCTCTTCTCTCTCCTTTTCCCTTTCCCTCCGCCTCCTCAGTACTCAGTATCATTCTGTCTCTGTCTCTGTCTCTGTCTCTCTCTTCTACAAGGCCGTTTTTGCCTGCTAGCTTGTCTTTGTGCTAGCTGACAGATTTATAGGATGATAAAATTTTCCCTGCCAGACACATGCTTTGGGTTCACCATGTTCACCTTTCTGATGATATAAAATAGGCACACTAAGATTTGGGTGTGGGCTTGTGAAACATGCAGGCTGGCTTCAGCATTGTTGACCTCTGATATCGGACTCTAGGAAAAAGGGTGGGCAGAAATTGTTATGCAGTTATATGAGGTGGGGTTTGTCTCATAGAGATTTGTATTTGTATGGCCCTGACTTCGGTGCATTTGTTCCCCAGATGCTTGGGATTGAAAAAGAGGAATAAAATGGAAGGCAGGAGAGGGTAGAGACATGGTGAGCCCTCGGTCTTGGCCAGCATTCAATATCTTTTTGTCCTTGAATATGGAAAATTGAAAAGTCAGGCAAAAAACAAAGGTCAACAAACTACAATAAACAGAAATAACTTGATGGAGGCCAGATTCCTCATTCCACATGTCATTCATCAGGTTTTCTGACATCACTTTTTTAAAATATACTAGAAAATTTTATCCAAAGAAATAAAATAAGTTCACTTTTAGTAAAAATTAAATGCTCACAAATTTTTGAAGGTGACACAATTTTTTTCTTTTGCTTTTGGATAATCCTCTGTAATTTTCCCCCCTTCTTTTTAGAAACTACAATAGGACCAGTAAATTGTGACATTTAATCCAGCTTTACTAACATATGTGTCTCTTTCCTGGAAGCTGAACTATAACCAAAGAGGAAAAAAATGTAACAACTGCAAAATCATTTACAAAACCTTGCTTTTCAAAGATTAGCCTGGCTTGCTTTTTATATTTTTGACTAGAGAATAAAGAAAACTTTGTGATTAGTAAGAGACATGTGAGAAATACGTGTCAACATTACCAAGGGCCCATAGTTGCTTACAAGTTCTGATCTGAGAGAGTATTTCTCATCAATAGTTTATTTCTTCTGAGCTGAAATCTCTGATTTCCTAGCACCACCTCCCTATTCTCTACCCAGCCCTCTCCATACTCTCAATAGAGCTGATCCATGTAGAATTTTTTTGGAAGGGAAAAAATATCACAAAAATATACAGTAATTTCTACTAATAGCATGTGTAATTGCAATGGGGTACAGAGCAAAGGTCCCCTTAAAATAGAAGAAAACTCCCACAACCCTTGGTTGGGGAAAGGGGGTAGTGGATGATATCAGAATTTAAGATACTTTGCATAACAATAGCAAGTTAATAGCCATGCCTGTCTTGAAGGGTACAGGACCACTGCCAAAGAGGAAACATGTGGCTCTGAGAGCATTCAGGGACTCCTGAATGCATTATAAGTTTGGGGAGCTTATAATATGCATGCATGAGAGGCAGGGGGCAGATGCCCACCATGGCAGTAGCTGGGACCTCTTGCCTTGACTAAAGATGGCAGCTGAAAGAAGGTAAAAGATACGGGGGAACTGGTAAAAATGGAACATCATAGGAGGGACTGGATATGATGTCCAATAGGAAGTTTCCTGCTGAGTGTTTAAATGAGGACAGGCTAAAAAAGAGGAATAAGCCATGTGATCTGAAAGGGTATAGGAGAGAGTCCACCACCAAGAGAAGCGGTCTGGTGTGTAAAGGAGAAGCCATGTGGTTTGGAGTGAGAGAGGAGCTATTTCTGCTTCTCTGAAGGACATAGCGAGAAGCCACTCTGTCGGGACATGTGCCTCCCTGGACCCCACCATGATCCAGTGTATCATGGCACACAGTTTCCTGAACCACTGCATGGAGGCTGAGGACAACATGCCCCAGATACTGAAGGAGAGAGCTTTGGCTAGAGGATGGGGACTCTGAAACCCACGCCACAAGTGCCCACGCCAGAGAGGATGGAGATCTGTTTGTGGGACTGGCTTTATAACAGATAAGGAAATGGGAAACTTCTAGGCATGATTTTGGCTTGTAGCCTTTTGGGAGGCAATGGAAGTTCTGGGTCTCATGGGAGAGAAGGTCTCTGAGAAGAAGTGCTCTCAGGCCTCCCAAGGTTGGAACCCTGTTAATAAAAACCTATTTCCTTCAACACTGATTGTTGGGTCCAGTGTCATGGCACCATGTGGCTGAGCCACGGTTTGTTCAGCTACAAAATAATCTACTTAAGTTGTAAAACATGATATACTTTAATTACTATCAGGTATTATGAAGACTGTGGATTTTTAATCAAGATGGACATTACTGACAAGCATAAATGTTGAACACCATCTTATGAAAGAACATACCACGGCCAAGAAATTTGAGTCCTTGTCATCACACAGCACAACATATTAAAGAAGAAAGTGAAGTTTGTGTTTTATAACAAACTCCAGAGATGCTCAGTGCAAGCTGTTTTGTGTAATGTTCCGTAGCTCCCTCCAACTCTGATTTCATGCCCTAGGGAATCTTTACTTGGCTATATGCAGGTTAACCAAATAAAGTATCTGGTGAGGTGCTCATCAGCAACAATTCTAATAATGCCTGTTTTAGACCCAGCTTGACCACTCACTACACTTAATACATCACACTTTTTCACCCCCATGTCCAAATACTTTAAGGGGGATTTAAATGCCACTTTTTCTGAAAGCCATTGTCTTCTATCATGAAATCAAATTACCCCCTTTCTTGAACTTCTTCCTTCTCTCTATCCCTCTCTTCCTCTCTTCTCTCCCTCTTTTTCTGTCTTCTTTCATTTCTTCATGTGACCAGTATGACATTCACCACTGTCACATGCCACATACTCTTTTGCCTATTGTGTTGTTTGCTTACACACCCCTTATCCACCCATTTAGAATATGAGTTCTATGGAAGAAATGCTCATTTCCATTTAGTCAAATAATTACCAATGATAATACTTTGCCCCAAAGTGCAGGAAGCTCGAGGGACACAAAGTGGCTTCTCGCCTGCAAATGGAGCTTGGTAAATGTGTCAAAGCACCAGCTGAGCTAGACCAGTTGGGGAAAGGGCGAAGTTTCCTTCCTCTACACCCAGGGAATAAACTTATGATAGTAAAGGAAAACAAAAGAAATTACCAGTAAAGACCAATTAATAGTTTTTTAAAGGATGTTTATAAGTTCTAAAGAGCTAGATACAACGTCCAGCAGTAGGGATCCTGTGGACACGGGAGCCAACAGGGCTACAGCACACACCACCCAGCCCAGGGCACTTTTAGAATAGATGTGATAGATTCCATCTGGTGAAAATGGAAAGAAAATGGTGCAGTTTTTTGTCACTCTGCTCACAATGGCATAGCAGCCAACTGGCAGAATGTAAATTCAAAGTTTCTCTATTTTTCTCTCTCTTCTCATAGGCTATGGAAAATTCTAAACTCTAAAGGACAACAAGGCTATATTTCAGAGATGACAGTGAAATTCTACACTCTTCTCTCCACTTTAAGCTTAAGTAACTGCTTCATGACAGATTATAATAAAACTAAAAAAAAAAAAAAATCCAGGTTTGAACATTTGTATCTCCTAGGAAACACAAAAGAAAAAACAATTTGAGATGAGGCATCACAATTTATTTTTTTTAAATACAAAGTATTAATTTTTCTAGAGTGCTATGCTTGCACAATCTAAGTCAGTATCACTTTGGAGCCATAATAAAAATGCAGAGTCCTGGGCTCCATCTCAAAACTACTATGTCAGAACCTGGAATTAAGTCTTAGGAACACAAAATTTTGACAAGCTCCTTGGATGATTCTAAATTTTAAGAAAACTGTAGGTAAAGTTATTGAAAGAATATGGAAAGAATCTAGAAGGAATCTTCATTTTAAAATGTGCTTTTAAAAAATCTTTTTGGATTATCTATTAAAAACATTATTTTTAAAATCTGAATTTAAATCACCATTCATTTTTGTAAGAATTTAGTTGAGCCCTGCCTGGTGTGACTCAGTGGATTGAGTGCCAGCCTATCAACCAAAGCGTCTCCAGTTCAATTCTTACTCAGGACATATGCCTGGGTTGTGGCCCAGTCCGCAGTAGGGGGTGTGTGAGAAGCAACTGCACATTGATGTTTCTCTCCCTCTCTTTCTCCTCTTCCCTTCGCTCTCAAAATAAATAAATAAAATATATATTTTTAAAAATGTAGTTGAGTAAGTTGTATATTTAAAATCATTTTGGGACACTTTCCTTAAATTCATTGAGTAAATACAGGATAAGGCACAAGTAGGTTTATAGTTGTTTATATGGAAAATAATACAGTAATTGATTATAATAATACAAGAATAGTTTCTCATACAACTGTAAACCTAATTTTGCCCCACACTGTATGCTAAAAGCAATGTAATTACCTGGCCATTAAAGGACTTAGTAAGCCAAAAAATTCACATATTTTTGCATAAAGTTTATGAGTCTGAGCTTAGAAATAAATGTAGCAAGTGAGTTATCAACTTTGAAAGCCAACAGGTTGGAGGCTTTTTGAGAGTCGAAAATTATTTTAACAGTGCAAATATTATTGTCCTTTGGCTGAAAATATTTGAAATTAAGTTGTTTGGCTTGGGAGAAATTATAAATGTATAGTGAAACATGTGGCCAGCTCTTCTTAGATTTCTAGTATTTCAAATAAAAACTATAATTCTCTACACAAGGTGGGGAAAATGCTTAGTGGCAGATATGCCTGGCCAAGTTACTTCAGGTTCCAATAGCTTTGCTTTACTTTACAAGAATTCCTTTCTATAAAATGTGTATGCTTATTCAATTTTCCCCTTCAATTTTTTCTCCCTAACAATTCTCTTTAGTCTAATTCCAAGCAGATGTAAGAATAACTTTGACTATAATTGAAAATATACAAAGGTGAAAATAATAAGCATGTCATTTTGGATACAGATCTCTTTATAAACACAGTACTTGAGCTCGCTTCAAGATTTCAGCTAAATGTAAAGAAACT